>JAODAL010023994.1:0-61516 GCA_025379985.1 Phyllomedusa bahiana | reverse complement strand
CGGGCCTGCAGACATATAAGCGTTTACAGAAAAAGTTATATTTAGTGTTGTTTTCTGGTTCACCCCCTCCCTCTTCCTTTTGTTTTTGGGGGTTCCTCAGGGATCATTCGGGTCCTCTACCTTTTCATTGTCACACCCCCCTTTGGGACAAACCATAAGTAGATTTGGTTCCGTCCATTCTACCCGGATAAAAACCCTTTAAAAACCCTCCTCCCGGACATCACCCCCCTTTTCTACAAAAAAAACCCCAGTGACTGCCCTGGCGCTGTCTTGACTTGTCCTCTCTCCATCTGAAAAAAAACCTCACAAGACGATCTCTGTCTTTCCGCCATCTACAACCAACCCCCCCCCCCCCCTTTATTTCGTTTCTTAGTGGACCACCATTTTCCTGGGCAGCAGGCCCGCGTCTAGGGGTTTTTATTGGATTTGATCTGACCTTCTCCCCATAACCAAATCCCTTGCCGCACCTGTCACCTGCACTAAAGAATACTCCAAAATCCCCCATTTCTCACTGTGGAAACAACTAAAACCCTTTTTTATGTTTTATTCTTTCTCTCTTGACTACTGCAACTCCTTGCTTATCTGTCTCCCCTCTGCAAACCCCCCTCCCCAAATTGTCCGAAGAAACCCAGGTTTGTTTTTCTTCCAGCCGCTATACTGATCCTCTACCCTGTGTCGTCACTGCACTGGTTGCCCACCAGTACAGATACATATAAACTAGCACTCTCACCCATAAAGCTCTCCACAGCGCGCTCTCCCTAAATTTCCCCCTATCTCTGTCTACCCCCCTACCCCGTGCTCTCCGCCTGTGAGATACAGACTAATTTCCCTCAATCATCCGAACCCCCCATCCCCGCCAACAAGATTCACACGTGCGGCACCAATTTCTGAATATGCACCGGGGGCTTCGGGCCATTCAAAAACCCTCACAGTTTTAAAGGGGCCCTAAAAAAACATCTTCTCGGTTGGGCCCCCACCAAGACCCCTAACGTACTCACACATTGTCACTCCCCGGCATAAAAAGGCACTTTTCTGTATAAGAGGACATTTGGGTTTAGGTTCATCCATTTTTCTTTAAAAAACCCCCTTTTTATGTAACAGGGCCCGGGGCCCATTGTAAATTTGGGCATTTTTAACCGTATTTTTCACCCCTACACCCCAAAAAGAGTAAGTCTCACGACAGGGCCCCCCCACACCTTGTGTCCATTTGTAAGTACTTTTAAAGTGTAAGACGTATGTTTACCCTTGAATTTGTAAAATGGGGAATATGTTGGCGCTAGAAATAAAGATTATTATTTTTATTATTATTTAGTGACTCAAGGGGACTTTGAAGAGTTTTTCTTTTTTCTTCTCTTCTTCTCCATCGTCCCCGACGCCATACGACTACTCCGACTCTTCACGTAAAATTTACAAAAAAAACACTTAGACCCTCCCTTTATCAGCACTTTCTACCAATTCTATCTCTATCAATGCCCCCCCAACACCTCTATGGGGACCATGTATAAAATTTCCCCCCAGCCACGTAGTTTTTCCCCCTTTACAGTAATGCCCCTCCGTAACCATAAGTCCCCCCCCGTAGAGGTGCCCTTGGGCCCGGTGATCCCCTTGTGCCTGATGCCACTGTACAAAATGCCCCCCCCTTAGCCATAGATGCCCCCTTTTAGCCATGATGCCTCTTGCCAGTGATGCCCCCCTGTAGCCGTGATGCCCCCCATTGTACCAGTGTGCCCCCCTGTGCCAGTAGTGCCCCCCCCTGTAGCCAGTGATGCCCCCTTTTTCCCAGTGATCCCCCCTTTGTAGCCATGATGCCCCTGTACCCAGTGATGCCCCCCATTGACCGGTGATCCCCCCTTGTAGTGGTGAACCCCCTTAGCCAGTGATGCCCCCTTGTAGTCATATGCCCCCTGTACCCAGTGGCCCCCCTGGTAGTCAGTGATGCCCCCCTTTGTAGCCGCTGATGCCCCTTGTAGCCGTGAGGGCCCCCGTACCAGTGATGCCCCCCTTTGTACAGTGACGCCCCCCGTTAGCCAGTGATGCCCCCTTGTAGCCTGATGCCCCCCTTGTAGCCAGTGATCCCCCCCCATTGTACCCTGAAAGTGCCCCCCTTTAGTCATGATGCCCCTTTAGCCAGTGTTTCCCCCATTGTAGCCTAGACCCCCTGTAGCCAGTGATCCCCATTGTACCATGACCCCCCCATTGGGTAGCCAGTGATCCCCCCCTGTAGCCCAGTGATGCCCCCCTGTAGCCAGTGATCCCCCCTTTGGGACCAGTGATCCCCCCTTCCCCCGTGATGCCTCTCTCTAATAATTATAAAATAAAAAAAATTTTATTACCAGCCCCTCGGCCGCGCGTCCCCCTGGGGTGAGCGGTTAACAGGTGACGCCCCCGCCGTTTTCGCGCACGCAGCTCCCGGGGGACTCCTCAGCGGCAAGCTGCCAGCCGAGGAGATCGAGCATCCAGGGGGGGGGTGAGAGCTGTGCCCCCCTGCACCTTTTATGTATCGCGCTCATAGATGTACATAAGGAGGAGGGGACCGGAACGATCCGTCCCGCCTCCTCCCTGCAGGCATGCCTCTGGACTTTGTAAAACAGCCGCAAGGGAGGGAACCCCGGGCGGGCAGGCCCGGCGGGCCCCCCCCCCTGGGGGGACCCAACCTGGCGCCCCGGCGATCGCACCCCCGGGCCCCCCCAGGAACGGCCCGCATAGGCCCTAAACATACCTCCCCAACTTTAGGATTGCAAAAAGGGAAATAAGGCCCATGCCTCAAAACCCCTTTCCCAAAACATAATCACACAAAGACAATCCCCCAACCACACCCAAACCCCAAAAAAAGCCAAACCTTTTTGATAGCAAAAAAAGGGGCAAATTTTCAGGGTTGCATTGTAAACCCCCCTGATGAAGTATTAGAAAAGAATATTTAAATAAGATTTAATATACAGCAGCAAACAAACGGATATTTTTAAACCCCTTTAAGCCGAAGCCTGAAAATAGTTAATACCGGACTTTTTTTTTTTTTTTTTCCTCCACTTTCAAAAGTTGAACTTTTTTATTTTTTCAAAGACGCAGTTTTATGAGGCCCCCGTTTTATTCGAGACAATTACCTATGGGGGAAAATTTAAGTTACTTTAAATAATTCACTTTTTTTTTTTTTTTTTTTTAATTTATTTTTAAACCATTCCCTTTTTACACTTAATAACTTTTTAATTAATTCCCACCTTATTTCGGGCGTTGGATACCTAATTGTTAGGGTTTTTTTTGTTTGGTAATATATGCACAATAATTTTTTTTTCAAAATTTATTTTTATTTTATTATTTAATTTTTGTAAATTTTTTTTACACTTTTTTTTGGGCTTTAATTTTTTTTTTAATCCAGAACGGAGAACGTTTTTTCATTTTTTTTTTTTTTCACTTAGTAATGTATTAAACAATTCATATATGCTAATACATTATAATCTTTCAGTCTGACACAGGGAGTGATAGGACAGCAACATTTTGCCTGGGGGGACTATCTGGTGTAATCAAAAGGGTTTAAAAACACCGGGGGGGGGTACGCCCCGATGTCGCACAGCTGTGGCGCCGGGAGCCCCAAAACCCCCATGTGTGCAGCGACCCAAAAGATGCGCTGTAACGAAAAGACCGCACAAGTGGTGGGCGGCCGTTAAGGATTTTAAAACAAGATGAGGGACAGAGAAAAAAGGGTTAAAATTTGGGGCTGTCCCCCCAAAAATAGGGAAAACCCTTGGAGGTATGCAGTATGACCACACGGCAAACCCATAGCTCACCCGTCAAAAGACATATAATCTCTAAACCAAGTCCATAACTGTAAGATTTTACAATGCAAGTCTTATCTTTCTCCGTTGGATTGTGTAGTAGTAAAATTATATTACATACATTATTATATAGAACAGCAGTTAGACTGCTGCACATAAATTTGTGCTCTTTTAAATAACTTGTCCTATAGGAATACAGCTGTTTGCAGCTCATAGTCAATGGCCTCTGGGTTTGCGAGGTCAATTGGAACTAGAGGGCAGTCATAGGTCCTCAGGTCTACAGCTTGTAGTTCTTTAAGGAATTATATTAAAAAAAAAACCTAGACCTTGATGAAGGCAATGAGCCATTGAACAAATTCCCAGATTCAGTCCATTAAATAAATGGATGATTAATGTACAAAACTCACTAGAAAAAGTCTTGGTTCATTAATTAGGATCAAAAATCAGCTGAGCTGTTAGCCTAACTTTATACCTTGAATCTATATTTGCAGCTACTGATAAGCCTAATGAAGAGGAAATACAACATAAATTATAATTTTATCTCAGTTGTTTTCAAGAACTACAAAACAAATAATGAGTAGATATTCCAAATATGCAGGTAGACTGTACTGATAATGACACCTTATCTTATGATTGTATGGATTATACTTAGAATATTAACATCAACCTTTTGTTAAATTGGACCATCTGGATTTGTTAAAGGGGCTCCTGACGATAAATTGATTACAGGGTATCCAAATGCTGGGACTCTCAGCGATCTGCAATTTCTGGGAAAACCTGGCAGCAGGAGAAATAAAGTATTAAACAGTTCCCATTGAAATCAATAGGTTGCCAGGTCCTCCAGAGCTTCAAAAGTTCCTTTTTGCTCTTTATGAACCCCCTCCATCCTCTTTTGGCTGTAGTAGGGCAAATGAAAAGTTGTTTTTTTTTTTAAAACCTCTCTTTAAAGTAGATTTCCATTGTGGTTATTTACCAGGAAAATCTTCAGATTGCCAAATGAACAATTAAATACCTACTTTTGCTACAAATAATTAATGTCTATGTTATCACCTGCTATTAGCAGAACAATGGGAAACTGAATTACTTAAACCAGGGTTCTCAAACGCAAATGACAAATGGGCAGCACATAGAAAGTTTAAAAGTTGGTGACCGCATTCCTTTTAAATTTGATACAATACAAAGTTATAGCCATGTATGTCATATGTGAATTTATTTATTTTTTTGCATGTTAAGCATTTATAATGGGGATAGGGTGGAGGTGGAGGTGGGGGGTGGGTTTTTACTTGTCCCAATATCGCTAAACACTTAGCGATTGCTTGGTTGCTGTTATAATACATTGCCGTACATGACTGTTTCAGTGAATTATCTACCTGTCAGTCAGCCTGTCAAGACCAACCTCAGGGACGGGTCTGGCAGATCAATGTCATAGACACACCGGAGGCAGTTGTTAGGTATCAACCTATTATGGCAACCATCAGCACCCTGCGATTACACAGTATAGCCCCCTTTTGCAGTCAAATCCCTTACATGACATGGACGCTATTGACCATGGCATCTAAGGATTTAAACGTCTGGCAATGGAGAAAAGTCCAGTTCTGGCCATTAGAGCAGGACACCAACATCACCGAGGATGTCTTGGGAGATTCATTATTCTTGGGCTGCATGTTTGAGACCCCTGATGTAAACCATACAAAAACCAATGTGTTATTAAAAGTAAACCTGCGGTGAGGTTAATACCATATATAAATAGTGCACTATTAGCACTACCTCTGTACCCTCTGTAATATTTAATTATTATTCTGGCATTTGGCAAATCTAAATTATTTTGGTAATCCTAATTGACCTAAAACGGGGAAGGTTTATTCTGATTTCATGTCAGAGAGTGAGAAAAACATGTATATGTGTCTTTTTATATAGTGTATGGAAACTTCTGGTTTCAATTGTAAATCTTCTTTATTAGAAACTCCAATTAAAATTCATGCACATCTAGAAAGCAAAAACCACCAGGGAGCACTCAAAAGTGCATTTGGATAACAGGACGCTAACATGTTTCAGAAGAATACCTCCTTATTCGTATCCACCTGCTGCTCGTATGGTACGTAGCAATCACAGAGAACATGTAGCCAAATCGTACATCTAAAATATAACTTATTTCTACTTATTTAAAAGATAAAAAATATACATATAATAGCAGAGACTATAACAGCATAGGTAAACCAAAGGTCTCTCCCTAAAAAAACCTGCACTATCCTACTAAAGACCAGGTTTTCATCCCAAAAGGGACGTCCCAGTCTCTGGTGCTAACCCTAATAAGCTCCTAATGTACCCTATGTAAATACATATAATATACAAATCTCTTACATGATAAACCAATACAAAAAAAAAAAGTGATATTTAGGACTATTATCGCTGACTGCGTCTTTTTAAATCCCCCTGATGAACCCCCATGTATGGAAGAGGTGGAGGGGAACGCGTCGGGTGATGAATAAGCATCAAGACGTATAAGGCTATGTCTACACTGCTGTGGACAAAACACGACCTGAAAACGAATTACTAAAAACGTTCATGAAACTGAGTTTTCTGTCCACTGCCTGTAAAAAGCAGGCTAAGAAAAAGGGGGCCGTTTTTTGGAGCTTTTTATTTTTTGGAGCGTTTTTGCACTGCTTTTTAATGTATCAAAATTAAGCCATTGGAAAAGCTACCCCCACAGGGGGGTTTTAACATGTTAAATAGTCCCACTTTTTAGACAATGTAGCCATTGTGACACATTGTTTTTGTGTGCTGCTGCTGCGTGCTACTGCTTTATTAAATTTGCACCCGTTTTTTCACCAAAATCCACAAAACCCACATTATTTTGCATACACAAGTAACTGTGTTTTGCGTCAAAATCTGTAAAGAAAAGGATTTTAGCTCCAAAAAACCATAAAAAAAACGGGTTCTGCGGCAAAATCCCAAAAAAATATTTTTTCCGTCAGAAGCGAGATAACGTTATTGCGGGGAAAAACTGTAAAAAAATTTATTTTTGTGCCAAAAAACGAAAAAAAAAAGATTTTGCGGCAAAATCCGGAAAAAAAAAAACCCTTTTTTGGGGTGAGGCAGATAACGTTATTTTTCCAAAAACTGTAAAAAAAAAATTTTTAGGCCAAAAATGTAAAAAAAAAAAGGATTCTTGCGCCCAAAATCCGTAAAAAAAAAAAAGATTTTTGGCATCAGGGGGAGATAATTATTACGCAAAATCTTTTAAAAAAATTTTTTTTGTGTCAAAAAAAAATAAAAAAACTTTTTTGCGCTAAAAATCCGTAAAAAAAAAACCGTATTTTTGGCGACAGAGGCGAATAACGTTATTGGCGCCAAAAAACTTAAAAAAAAAATTTTTGTGCCAAAAAAGTAAAAAAACGGCTTCTTTCGCCAAAATCCGTAAAAAAAAGATTTTGGCGTCGAAGAAGTAACTTATTAGCGCCAAAATTTAAAAAAAAAAATTTAGGCCAAAAAATGTAAAAAAAAAAAAAAGGATTTTGCCCAAAATCCTTTAAAAAAAAGTATTTTTGGCGTCAGAGGCAAGATAATTTATTGCGGAAAAAACGTAAGAAAATTTTTTTTGTGAAAAAAAAAAGTAAAAAAAATTATTTTGGGCCAAAATCCTAAAAAACGTATTTTCAGCATCAAGCAAATAACCTTATTAGCGCCAAAATAGGTTTTTAAAAAAGGGTTTTGCATCAAAAACTTAAAAAAAAACTGATTCTGATCCAAAATCTGTAAAAAAAAAATATTTTTAGGGGGAAAAAAAAAATTAAATTGCCAAAAATTGTTTGCGACCAAAGCATGTATTTTTTACAAAAGGGACAAAAAAGGGCACATAAGACACTTGTATGCAAATTTATAGGTATAAACCCTTTGTTACACCCCCTATAGTGAACTTGGGTTCCTGGGAGGGTTTTCATTGAAAGATCATTGAAAGATCGCGGCAAAAAACGCCGCGAAAACGCGGCAAAAAACACGGGAAAAGGGCGTCCGGCGCTTTACATAGACCTTTCCCGTAATAAATTTTCTGCCCTGCTCTGGGGTTTTTTAGAACATGTTGCAAAATACGACCAGTAAAAAAAACAAGCAGAAAAAAGAAGCTCAGTGTCTACAGCAGGAGGGTTTTACAATAGAAGTCTATTGGAAGTCTATTCTATTTTAGAAAACGAAAAACGCTGAAAAAACGGACGTTTTTCTGTGCAGTGTAGACATAGCCTAAAGTCGTATTTTTTTAATTTTTGCACCCTGCACGTAAAATATATATAATATAAAAATATATATATAAAATATATATATAATATATATAATATATATACACACACAATATATATATATATATATCTGATTATGGATGAGATATTTGCCAGTAGGCTTGATATCCTTTGAGCCCACCCTGATAAAATAGTGAATTTATTAGCACTTCTTATTTATTTAGTATTGAGGTTTATCATGTAAGAGATCTTGTATATCTATCTGTATTTATCATAGGGGTACATTAGAAGCTCAGTAGGGTTAGCCACCAGAGACTGGGACGTCCCTTTCGGGATGAAAACCTGGTCTTTAGTAGGATAGTGCAGGTTTTTTTAGGGAGAGACCTTTGGTTTACCTATGCTGTTATAGTCTCTGCTGTTATATGTATATTTTGTATCTTTTAAATAAGTAGAAATAAAAGTTACATTTTAGATGTAGGATTTGGCTAGATGTTCTCAGTGATCGCGTTTGGATCACAAATCCATATTTGTATTTTTTTTTGTTTTCTGTGATTTTTTTGTATGGTACGTACCAATAAAGCACCTGGGCAAATCACTTGCCTCTCCAGTCCCATGTAAAGGAGAGGAAACTAAGCTAAAAATAAAAAGCCATAAATAATATACATATAATAAGCCTCTTATAATGGTATATAAGATATTGACGTGTATATCTTATATCTATCGCCTCCTCTTTTGGGTTTACTCACTTTTTCTATACCGATAAAGAGGAAACCGCTTGTGTCCCTGCCATGTATTTCCAAGAAGTGTAGAGACATCACTGAGGATCTAAGTGCTTCAGGTCTTACGGCATCATACTTTTTTCTATAATCTTGTTTGTGATGTCTTTTCTCTTTTTTCATCATATTCCCTTCTCTCCCAAACCTTCTCTCTGCACAGTCCGCACCCGTACCTTGTTTCCACTCATTTACTGGACATTTTTTCATCCGGGGAAAATTCGTTTCGGGACCTTTCCATCATTAACTGAATTTACAGCAATTTCCTCATGTGTTTTCCCCCAAAGGGGATTCTGCTTTGGATCACATTTAATCTCCTTTAAAAACCTTTTATCCCGTGAAAAGTTACACGATAATGAGGCAGAAATTCTAATTGTCCCTGGATCTTATTGTACAGTTCATATACCTGGCAAAGCTGAAGCAAAAAAATAAATAAATGTCAACTATGTCTACAAATCAGGTTTTTAAAATAGAACCCAGTTTATAAGACCCGTGTAAGGAATGCTCCCATAACATTATTAGACATGCTGCCACCTTTCAACTCCTTGCAGAGGTGAGACCTGTCCAATTCTTAGGCATCAATAACAGAATTCCTTTTGCTTGTTAAGGCTGGAAGAATAAGATTTCTTAACCATATCTTTTTCCCTTCCCAGAAACCAAAAAAAATTTTCAGAAGGTTGAGGTATGCAAAAAAAAAGATACAAATTCCTGAAAGACTTCCTAAATAAATATTTTATTAAAATGTTTTTTATTTAAACACGGGTTGGGTTTTTTTGACTTTTTCAAAGAAGAAGACCCTAGATGACAAAGCGGGATCATCATACTCTCTGGTGGAGTCTATTAATACATATGGCAGCATATCTGGTCCCACATGTAAAAGGGAGGAAAATGGTTCCTGGGACATGACAATGATGATGGATTTTCAGGTGTTTATTTTCTCCAGTTAAGTAGCTGGTAGGGAATGGAGTTTCTTACTGGGGATTGTCAAGAATTAGAAAAAAAAAGTCTGATGTTTTGCCATTAAAAACCCCATTATTGTCCCTGGACTGTGTCTGATGCACCTCATCCCTATTCACTTGAATTGAAAAAAGCAGTAATACCTGACTTAGGATTTTTCCAATAGTAGTGTGACTAATGCAGAACAATTTTTTTTTTCATCCTGGATAAAAAGAAAAAAGCGGTCTCATATCTATCTAATTATTTAAAGGGAACCTGTCACATAGGTTATGCACCCCTTGTTGAGGGCAGCACAAGCTAGTGACAGACCTGCTGTTCCCAGTGCTGTGTCACTTATTCTGTAAGATGTGGGAGTTTTAGAGCATTTACCCATCAAATCTTATTCATGAGAAGGTTTTAGCCCCGCCCATCAAAGGCTATCTCCGCCCACTGACAGTTATTCACATGTTTCTACCTATTTAAAGTAATAGGTTTATCAGTTGAGGTGGGCGGGGCTAGCAGATTTGAGCATTAAATACACGAAAACTACAACATCTTACAGAATAGGGGACACCAGGCTGGGAACAGCAGGTCTGACGCTAGCTTATTCTGCCCTCAGCAAGGGGGGCATAATCTATGTGACAGATTCTTTTTAAGATCTATCCATCCATCTACATCTATCTATCTCATATCTAAAGAATCTAGCTACTGTGGAAGAGCAACTGCCACTAGGCAGAGTGATACAGGAGATACACAAACAACACTCCACCAAGGGTTCCTGGCTTTAGTGGGGTAGGAGCCATGTGTATATGTTGTCAACCACAGTAAGTGGTTGGCAGTCGTTAATAATTAGTTTGGCTGTTCTGGGTTGGATCTTATCGGAAGTAGAAAACATGTTGGGTGGGTGTCTACTCCCCATGTTCCAGGCCAGGTTTTGTGCAGGTCTCTGGAGGTCTATAAAAGGCCTGGGCCTTCAGGTGTACAGGGGGTGTGGTTCGCTTCCTGGCAGTGGAGCAACTGAAGAGCTGTGGAGAGGCTCTTACCCCAGAGGCTTGAGGCCAGCAGGTGGCTGAACTCTGGAAGCCTAACCAGTAGAGGCTGGTAAAACTGCATATGGATGTTACTGGATATTAGGTCCAGAGTACGTGTAGAGGGGGAATCTACATGTTCATTAAGTGGCTGGACGGCCAGCGTTTTCTTTATGTTTAATGCTGTTTTCTGTATACTGCGCTGAAGAATAAAGCTGGCTGTGGCCAGACTTAAAGAGAATCCTGTGTTGGAGTACCATGTGTTGAAGTGCCAACCATTCTACCAAAGGATGGAGATCAGAGAGTGGAATACCCCCCTGGGATGGCCCAAGGTGGCAGCTGAAAGTGAGTGAGTCCCTACACTACCCATATACTGTATATCTTTCACATATAATTAATCTATACAAAATATAATATAGTATAGACCTGCGTTTACCACTCTACAGGCTTGAAGGCTAAAGTCTAGCTCATGGACTGCTTAGTCTAGCAATTTGTATCCTGGGGAGTGTTATCGTTACTATAGAGTATTTCTATTGAAAAATGGACCCACTGCATTATAGGAGTTTAGCGGCAGAGTAAAAACTTTGTAATATATTGTATTGGAATAAAAAAACAAAAATGCCTCGTTATTCATTGATTAGGCTTCTTAACTCCTCATTCATCTGAAAAATGCTAATATTCATCTTAAGACTGATCATCTCACTGAAGTATCAGGATGCATGATGCTTGTGGAAGTCTATGTAGAGGGAAAGGGGCCGAAGGGATATAGGGGGCAGAATCTACTAAGAAATGCCATATACAAGTTATAAAATGACCAGGTATAGTCCTCTTGTACACACATGACAGCTTACCCTTAAAGTAAAATAAAAGTTTAGGTATGTTCTGAGCTTATGATTTAGCAGTACACCCACTGTCATGTCTGGTCTGCTTTCAAGTCTGTTTAATATATGCAATTAAATATAGACATTTGTTCTTATCTGTATTTTGTTATATTAGAAAAGATCTTATTTTTGAATGTATCTCTCTCCCGAATATGGAGATTTTCGCCATTATATAGTAACAGAAAATACATGGTCACACAGATCTTATTGTCAGGAGGTTGCCAGGAGCAGGAAACTGAAACTGGCAAGAAATCTCATACATTACTATCTACCATTGAACATTTGCTGCATTGATCCTGCACTAAAGTACAGGGGAATTATATTTATAGGTTAGTGTGATGTCTTGTAATATCTCACTAAAGGGTTCTCTGCTTTAGACAACCCATTTTTGTTAGAAGAGTCCCTCGACAAAGAGCCAATGACAAAGTGTCCCCCGTGATCAGCTGTAACCTGCAGGGAAACCTGGATGTATGTATTTAGTCTCTCTCCATCATTAGCACATGGGAAATTAAAGGCGGTGTCCATTTCATTTTTATAATACTCACCTCCGCTCTCACCTTCATTCCAGCCCTGCTGCTGTCCTCCCTCTCCACCAGTCTAATGTTTACTTCCGATCTGGCTGAATGGAACATCCGGGGTCAGGACGAAAGGTTGGGGAAATTAGGCAACCTCCTATGGTGCCACTTCATTCAAGGCAGAAAGGGGGGCATGAAGGCAAGGAGGTATAGAGTGGGCTGAATTTTCCATAGGGAGGGGGTGCTATGTGCCTTATTTAGCTAAGGCACCAGAATACCTTGTCCCAGTCCTGGGAACATCATGTGCCATACTCACCGTTGGGACCGCTCACTTCTGCAGTGGTGATGTTCCATTCGGCTGGAGCCAGAGGTAGACCAAAGACCGGAGAGGGCAGAAAGCGGCAAGAACACATGTGAGTATAAGCTTTTTTATTTTATTAGGCCATCAGTATGCTAATTTTTATTTAGGTAAAATGAAGCAGACAACCCTTTAACCCCTTCACGACCCTAGAAGTATGCATACGTCCAGGTCGTTTGGGGGTTAACGCACCTGGACGCATGCATACGTCCTGGAGATCGTGCGAACTCTAAAGCAGAGTTCACACAATCACTGCGGTATGTCAGCTGTATATTACAGCTGACATCCCGCAGCATTGGCCCCGACCGGAAACCACTCCGGGGTGGGGGCGATTAACCCTTTAATTGTAACTAAGCGAGACACAGGAGGAGCGATCTCTGTGGCTGCTGTGTGCTAACAGACAGCACGGAAGGTATAGAATGCCTTCCGGGCGGTCTGTGACATCACCATGCCCGCCCGTGCCCTGTGGGTATGGCCGGGCATTGTGAGTGACAGTTGCCATAGAAACCAGTACACAGCAGTAAGCTGTGTATTGATCTCTATTCTAAAAATGATTTTTTCTATGGGGAAAAGTAAAAAAAAAAAAAAGGTGAAAAAGTAAAAGTAAAAAAAAGGGAAAAACAATAAAACACAAACACGAAAAATAAAATAAAAACACGAACACCGCCCTTTTCACCTTTGCAAACGCCAATCGCCCCAAAAAAGATCAAAAATAAATAAAGTACCCATATTTGGTATAGGCGCGAGCGTAACGACCTACCTTATAAATCTGTCATGTTAATTAACCCGCACGGTGAACGCCGTAAAAAAACCCTCAAAATAAACAGTCACAGAATTGCAATTTATGTTCATCACGCAGCACATAAAATGGAATAAAAAGCGATTAAAAACTCGTATAAACGCCAAAGTGATGCCAATTAAAATGTCAGTTCATCCCGCAAAAAAAGAGCCCTTACAAAAGCTCGTATGCAGAAAAATAAAAAAAGTTATGGCTATCAGAACACATCGATGCACAAATATTGTTTTACACAATAAAAACACTTTTTTTATAGCACTTCAACATAAAAAAAACTATATAAATTGGGTATCGCCATAATCGGATCGGCCCACATGACTAACTTGTCACGGATACTGCACGGTGAGCGCTGTTAAAAATAAAAAACACTACTAGGATTGCAGTATTTTCTTCACCTTGCCTTCCAAAAAATGGATTTAAAAGCGAACAAAAAGCCTTGTCCCCCAAAAAGGATACCAATAAAAACGTCAAATCCTCCTGCAAACAAAAAAGCCTCTACTCACCTCTGTACAAAGAAAATAAAAAAGTTATGGCTCTCAGACTGTGGCGAAGCAAAAATGTTTTCCTATTTGAATAATAGTGTTTTTATTGTGTAAAAACACATAAAAATTTTTTATAAATCGGGTATCGCTGTAATTGTATTGACCTGCTGAGTAAAACTAGCAGGTCATTTATACCACACGGTGATGGCTGTAAAAAATAAAAATAAAAAACACTACCAGGATTGCTGTATTTTGTTCAAAATGCTTCACAAAAACCTTAATAAAAAGTGACCAAAGAGTCATATGAACCCCATAAGGGTACCAATAAAAATTTCAACTCATCCTGCTAAAAACAAGCCCCAGAACAGCTCCATACACAGCACATAAAAAAGTTATGGCTCTTAGACTATGATGACATAAAAGCGCAGTTTTTTATAAACACATTTCTATTATGTAAAAGTAATAAAACATAAAAAGCGATATAAAATTTGTATCATTGTAATTGTAATGACTACCATAGTAAAGTTATGATGTAATTTATACCATTCGGTGAAGGCTGTAAAATTGAAGCCCAAAAAACAATGCGGAACTGCGTTTTTTTCTCCCCATTTTCATGGCCCAATGCTAAAAAGCTATGGAACACCCGTGCACCCAAAATGCACAATGCACCCCTAGATGAGATCCATGAGGGGTTTTGAATCCAAATAGGGCGACTTCTGGAAGGTTTCACCTGTTCTTTGGGACTTTGGGGGCTTGTTTAAAAGGGACATGGCCCCACCCAAAATCTGCATTCCCAAAAGCCAAATAGGCTTCCTCCCTTGTACGCCCTGCCATGTGCCCAAATAAACAGTTTACACCACATTTAGAGTATTCCGAAATTGGAAGAAATTGTGTTAACAAAATTTGGGGCTTTGTTTTTCCGGATTCCTTGTAAAAAATTAACATTTAAAGCTAAAATTGCAGATTGTTGGAAAAAAATAAATTTTTAATTTTCATAGCCTAATGCTAAAAAAAATTTGTGAAACACCTGTGGGATCGATATACGCACCACACCTCTGGATATATTCCTTAGGGCGTGTAGTTTTCAATATGGGTTCTTTTTAGGGGTGTTTATTACATTTTAGCACCTTAGGGCGTCTGCAAACCTGAAATGGCGCCTAAATAAAGTCGTAATGAAAATGAGAGTCCAGTAATTGCTCCTCTTACTCTGAGGCTTGTGGTTGAGCCAAATAGCGCACTATGACCATATATGGGATATCTCTGAAAACGGTAGAATCTGGGGAATCAATATTTAGCTGCATTTTCTGGTCATCATCTACAAAAATTTCACCCCCACTTTGGGCTTTAATTTTTTCTTGAAAATACCTAAAGGGGTTAACAAACTTCCTAAACACTGTTTAAATACTTTTTAAGGGGGGTTTTTCTAGATTATCATTTAGAGGGGATCTACCATCAACCCCCCCAAAACTATGTCAAACTGGAGGTCCCCAAAAAAGTGTATATTGCAAGTTCCTTAAAATTGAGAAATGACTACAAAAATTTTTAATCCCTTATTTTCATAAAAAAAAAAAAAAGACATTTAAAAAATGATGCCCCCCTAAGTGGTGGGTAATGCTAGTTATAAACTTTTTTGTGGGGAATAATTTTCTGTCTTGCACGCAGAAATTTTAGAACTTTAAAAATGACAAATTTTTCCACATTTTCATGATATTTTGATATTTTTCACAACCAAACAAGGATTGCATGGACCAAAATTTCTTACTAACAAAGTACAATGTGTCATGAGAAAACAATCTCTGAATCATGTGGATAGATAAAAGCATTAAAAAGTTATTCTCACATAAAGGGACACATGTCAGATTTTAAAAAGATGGCAGGGGAAAGGGCCCAAAAATGGCCTTAAGGGGTTAAAAAGGAAAGTTATCAGAAAAAGCTTTAAAAGTAGGTCAAGCAATATAGCTGTCCCCATAATACTATACAGAAAAAATAAAGAAATTTACAATAAAAAATAACGACTTAGAATTCCATAGTAAGGTACATGGAAAGGTTTTCAAAGCTTGACAATGCCTTTAATGCACCTGGCTAATTTCTTAATTGCATTTTTTATAACAATGGTTAATTCTAGCCCACTTACAGGCCCCTGTCATTCTGATGTTTCATCTGTATACTGATAAAGTTACATTCTTATAATTAGCAACTACAGCTGACTCCTAAGTGGAAATACAACAGGTAGCATTAAAGCTCACCACATTGTTCTAAATTGTTCAAAATTAATTGAAAACTGCTTAATTTCACTGCTTTCACTTTGAAAGTAATCATTTAACCCCTCAAAGGGGGTTTACCCCCCAAAAAATATTCCTCCTCCAATGATGGCCACACTTACTAATAACAATGTAGGAAATAAAAAAGGGGGCAAACCTGCAACCAGGGCCACCATCAGGACAGTATTAGCAGTACACCTTTTATGGGCCATGATCACACTTTTAAAAAAAGGGGTCCACTGACATGGTAATGAATAAGGGACGGGCTTCCCTGTTGGTTTAGCTAAATGGGGCTCTGAAATGATTTATGGCAGCCCGCCCCAACAATACTGGGAAACAAAACAAAAAAAAAAAACTAAAAATTAAAAAAAACGTCATTCACAATCCAAAAAAATAAATAAAGGATATAAAAATATATAAAAAATATTTTATAAAATTTAATATATATATAATATATTTTTTTTATATATAAAAAAAAATATATATATTAAAATATATTATAAATTTATTTAAAATATATATATATATATATATTTAAAAAATATATATTAATATATAAAATTAAAAAGAAATATATATATTTTTGTGAAAACACACAGTTTTTATATATATATATACTTTAATACAGAATTTTTAATTAATATATACATTTTAAAAATATTAATAAAACATAAGGGGTAATCAACAAATTTTCCCCAGAATAGGTGTTACAACTAAATTTAAATTTCAGGTTTTTTAGGTTATTTTTCATACAGCATCTACTTGAAAAAAATTTTTTAAAAAAATTTTAAGGGCCAATTATTTCAAATGATAGTTAATTTATTTTTAAAAAATTTAAAGCGCTCTTGGTTCCAAGCACAAACATTAAAAGGGGGGTTAAAAAACATAATAATTTCAAACAAGTAAAAAGGGTAATGATAAATAACAAACCCAACGGAAACAGGGGGAGAGGGGGTTCCCGGGGCCCTGTGGTTTCACTTCCTGTCAAAAAAGGGGAAAAATTGCCCAAAAAGGGGCCCCCAATTTTAATAGTAGGTGCCCCCAAAAAGGGCCCTTTTTATGCCCTAAAAATAAACCTTTCCCTCCGGGAAACGTCTCCCCCCTGTTTGCAACAAAAAACGGGTTTTCCCGGGGGAAACTTTATTGTGGGCCATTTTAAAAATTTCCCGGGGAACTTGGGGCCTTTTGGGGGTGCATGACTTTTTTCAAACACTGAAATTACTGTAAATCAACCCAACATAGACCTAAAAAACTGACCCTTTAAGTCGGGTCGCAGGGAAATATAAAAATAGGGATTTGGATAAAAACCCAAAAGGAAAGAGAATTAAATTTTTTCAGAAAAACAGTCCAGGTTTGGGGATCAAATCACGGGAACTTTTCTTTGGGGAAAAATCCCCCCACAGATTTGTTTTTTTAAAACATCTTCTGTGATTTAAATCATCTCCCAAAAGGGATTGGGTTAAAACCCCCTACTTTCATCATTTCCCGGTGACATATACATATATATATACACAAAACACGCGTTTTTTGGGGTTTGATATTCACTAAACTTTTTACTTCACTCTGGGGTCACTTTTTTTTTGTAAACGGTTTTAAAAAGTTCAATTTTTGGGTCTTCACAAAAGACACAAAACACAAAAAAAAACCTGGGCTGCCCTAGCCACTAACTAAAACAAAAAGTAGAGACCCTCTCTACCATTTGGTCAAGGCCAATGCCGACACCCCCCAAAAAACAAATTACTCCCTCCTGTACACTGTAAGGTTTTTCACCCGGGAGGATCCACAACCTTTTAAAAACCTGGGGGCTCACAGCCCCGGGGCTTACCCCATACTGGGCAACCGACAGGTTACAGTCATTTTCACTTTTCAAAAATAGAGAGCTGAAGCTTGCCCTTTCATGACAATGGGCGTCACTTGCACTCACAAAAAATCAACGACATTTCCATACAGGGCCCCAAAACCCATGTAGGGCCCTGCCCAAAAAATGTCACCACATTCAGCATTCAAGCTAGAAATTAAAAAATTCCCCAAATTCCCAACCTCTAGGAAAACGTAGTCAGTTATATTATCGGACACTTTAACAGTGTCTGAGGACCCCTTCATCCTTACTTGCATCTCACCCACTGGTGCACATTCTACACTGGCTCTACATAGGGGCTTACTCTCTGGTGTACAATGAGGCGACCTTTCCTCCCTATCCCATTTCTTCCCTTTAGAGGATTTTCCCCATTTCCCATCCGCTTGCTTTCAGCTCAACTGTGCGAAAACAACGTAAATAGCAGACCCTTGTACATTGGTTACACACTTCTGCTTCATATGATTATCACTGATATCTGAGCAGTGTTCACCATCTCAGAAAGTTTACTTTTCCCTACAGCGGGCATACAGCTAGCATGCTCTGCAACATCACAAACCTCATCACATTGTATCTCATAGTTAGAGGTTATTTTTCTTTTACAACCCAGAAATCACTTAAGACAACTTTTAAAGGCTCAGACTTGGCAGACAGAGCATCTATCCTAGACCGCTTTTCAGACATCTCCGCTCTGCCCCCTCAATTAGTGTCAAAGGACACTTTCCCCTGTGCACACATCTCATTGACTATCAAGCAGACTTACTGCAGTAACAAGTGGATACATTCTCCTAACATCTCCTATAACTATCACTATATGAGGGCTCTAAGCCTCCATCAGGATCACTCCCATTTCATTTACATAAACCAGCTCCCATAGTGCGGCAGCACAATCACATTCATTCACCAGACTCGCAGTGTGCACACCAGGCAAAAATTTTCCTTCTCCGGGGACAAAAAGGGCAAAAGCACTTGGTTGCCACAAGCAACCGCATTAATTCCATAGGAAATGGCAACACAACTCTCCAGCTGCCAATAACAGGAACCACACCTTCTGCAATGCCCTGTTCCACTCAGGCGTCTCATCCATTCCCTTTTTGCCACTTAAAGGAGCTAAGGACAACTGGATGCCCATAGTAACTACCTGAGTTATACTGGAGTTTGCGTGGGGCAAATTGCAAGCTCATATACACTACTGGATCCACATCAACTGCATTATCCCCAGCCATGACCTATAGTGGCGTACCTGAGCTCATCCCTTCTACCATGGGGGGGCTGATCAAGGATCAGCAAAATCTCTCCCCAGCTCTGGTAGTTTTGGAAACACCAGGGTTTACGAATGTTATCTAATAGACTGGGAAGAACTTTAGTATCGGGCATCACTGTATGTAAGACATTGTCACTGAATCCATTAGGCATTTCCAGTCCATATTTTACAGTCTCAGCCTTATCCAAAATAAGTATAGTTTCATTGCTCTCAGGATTGTGGCCACTGCACACCCAACCTGAGTCTCTGGACATTGCAACCTCAAGGCCACTTGGGCCCCTTTTCCCAGACCACTGAGTTTGGTTGCCAATTGCCTTGATTGCTTCTTGCTCTGTCTCCCCTGTGGCCCTTTAAAGGGGCCTTTTCACACGGCTTATTAACCCCATAATTGCGGGATGGATTTTGCCCCCAATTTACGGTTGAGTAAGGGGGGGGGCGCTGCCCGCCGCCCCAAAGACTTTATTTCCACGGCGTATCCCGCCGGGATAATGTGATCCCACTTTTCCCCCCGCGGCGGATTCGCCGAGCGGGGGTGGGAGAGAGGGAATCCATAGTTTTATGAGAACTGTGGATTCCCGTAATATGGACGGTTCCGCTTAGCACGCGTACGGCACGCAATACGGCTGCAATCCGTCCCTGCAATAAGCGGTGTGAATGGCCCGTAACCCGATTTGAACCAGAATAATTGCCTTTACCTTGGGGTATCTGGTTTTCTCTAGGGGCAAGTCACAGTAGACTCTCTGGGGCTTGCCTGTGAGAAACATAGTGCCATGCTGCTCCATGGCAGAAAAAATTCTGGCAATGGTCTGTTTAGCCACACAGTCCCTTCCTCTAGAGACGCTCTGCCAGACTCCCTTTCGCAACAGAGTCAGTCTTTTTGCGGTTGTGTCTCTCTTTCATTAGAGACCAACCCGAGCTCACAGTCAGTGTTCAGCAACATTTCACAGTCAGACCTCTGGCCCTCTAAATCTTGCTGCAACAAATTTAAACACCACTTCATGTGCCATTTTTGCACCAATTCTTGCGCCACTGAGCCAATTATGCCTGCTTCCTCCACCATATGTGATATTCACTCACATTCGACCGCCATCTTGGACAGGCCAAGGGGTCACTTTAACCTTGGGATTCACCCTCTTTGGTAAACGGTTTTGGCATCCGGTTAAAACATGACATGGACCACATGGTTTATCTATAAACTTGCCTCAGCCAGTTTTATTCTTCAGCAGCAAAACGCCACACACAAAACGAAATCTCTGTCATCTGGGAGCCAGAGCTATCTCCTCAGCTCGGCTGCTCCAAAACTCCAGGTAGCAACCACACTCCCCTGTCTTTCTGTAGCTCCAGACTTTTACCGACCCGATAAGCCTGGACCTTGAATGGCCTCCCGCCCAACCCTATAGTCGTTTCAAAGAAGCCAACTGTTTTAAAAACCATCAAGTTTAAAAAAGGCTACATGTGTCACAACCTACACTTTTGAAAAATTGCTGGTTCCCCCCCCAAGGGACCCACATACACACACACCTACCCTGTTTCCCCGAAAATAAGACAGCGTCTTTTTTTAAATGTTTGCTCCTAAATATGCACTATGTCTTTTTTTTCAGGGGATGCCCTTTTTTTTCCACAAACAAAATATAAGCTTTTTAAATATTGTTGTTGTATGTATGTATATATTATATTATTATATATATTATATATATTATATATTATATTATATATAATATAATATATATATTATATATATATTAAAGTTTGAGGCAAAAACCATAGGTAAATGTGTAAAGGACATTTTAGGGCCCCGGGGTGTTTTTGGGGCAAATGTGACATGCTGAATTGTAGAACTAAAGTTCCAGCATCCCATCAGAAATCCTGTGGAGTTGTGTGTGTTTGTGTCAGTATCATTGCTTTCTGTCTCCTATCCGGGGATTATTGGGACTTGTGGTGACATCACAGTTACATGACCTCCCTGCACAGGTCCTTGGACACTCAGGTGCTACAACAATATGTTCCGTGACTACAGCACAGATTTTTTATTGCTGATTTTCAGCGGATTCTAAATAATGAATCTGGCATAAATCCGATGATAGTACTGTGCTGTGTAGACACAGCCTAATAGGGTTTTTCCAGAGGTATAGAGATTGCTATATAACACTGATTAGTGGGCATGGGGGTGTTACATTTGGGGACAGGGTGACTGTTGTATTTGGCGCCCAGCACCATTTTTCTTGCACCAAAAAATAGTTGAATCACCTGAATCTATAAACCCTTTTACTGGGGGGTCATAATGGGCACATTCTAGCGCAAAAAATGACAAGTCGGGTCAGGTAAACCAAATTTAAGTTTCTAAAACCCCCATATAACCCTGCCACCACCAGCATTCCAGTGCTGCCAGAGCTCCAGAGAACCTGAAACATCATTAGTGGGCTTTGGAGCTGTTCTCCTTCGTGAAGGAAGGGGACATTTTGGTTGTGTAGATTCTTCTCCAGGGCTTTTCTCTGTGTGAGAAACATTATAGCACTGGTGATTGAGAACTTCTGGCCATTAGACTCTACATCAGGAAAATCCAACCAGGAACACTGTATTTTATATTTCTCCTGGTTCAAATTTCTCTGCATTACTGTGCAGCAAACAAAAAGTGAAGTTAGTCACCTTTTTTCAATTGTTTGACTCAGAAGATCCATGTGCCTGTCTCAGTTTATAATCAAACTAGTCATGTCTTCCCTGCAGCCTTGCTCAGGTGTATATTTGAGGCCATTATTCCAAGCTTGCTAGCTGTCCTGGGGTACAATAGACTCAGGACCTCTTTTGTATCCATTATTGCCATTATAGTCTTCTTTAGCACAGGGTGTCAAAAAGTAACCTGTTCTCCATAAGCCTAAGGCAGGAGATCCCCCCCAACAAATAACTGTTTTTTGCAAGCACTTGCCTTTCCTAAATGCATATCTCTATCGACTTTATTACTAATTTACCGAATATCCGATTGTAGAGTTATCTTGCTGGTGGTTGACCGTTTTTCGGAAATGGTACAACTTATTCCCACTTTCTCTGAATACTTTGCTGTGTTGATTTCTCTTTGGTCAGGAGGTAAAGAAGATTTTATCTCCTCTGAGAGCACACAAGTTTCTCTGGTTATGACCATCACTCCCGACCTCTCCTTGCTCTCTCTTATCTCTCATTGTTCTAAACTGCCACTCAATCTGACCATGGTGAGTCACCTCCTGCAAAGTCTTATCTCTAGGAAAGCTTCTCATTTAGCAAAATAAACACTCTTTAGAATTCTGCAGCCTGAGTTCTACACTTTATAAATCTCCGCACTATATCTTGAAAAAGGAATTTTCTAGGAAAGCGAGGGAGTTCAATCACTGATTTAGACCTCTCAAAGCCTGAAGATGTTTGACTCTAAGGTATTTTTGAGGTGATTTTACACCACAATTGCCGAGGATTTGTCCGCAATTACGGCGGGGTGGGGGCGGGGCAAGGGCGGGGGAGCCGCAGCGCCGGCCCCTAGACTTTATTATCCTTGGGGCGTATCCCGCCCGGGATTTAAAATGCATGTCATTTTCCCCTCCCCCTATTTCGCTAGCGGGGGGGAAAGGGGAGGAACCATAGTTCTTATGAGAATGTGGGTTTCCGTAATGATGGGACGGATTTCCGTATTTTCGCTCATTTTTGGAGCAAACGACTGAAATCCGTCCCAAAATCAGCCGTGTGAACATTGCCTAACACTGGCTGTGGCTGTAAAACTGTATGGTGAGAAAAAACCTTTAACTTGTCTCCAATCTTCAGCTATGTTATTTTCCTTGTTAATTGAAAATATCTTCCATATTTTGTCTATGTATATTGTTTCACACAGAGGAGTTTAATTTAGTTCCAAGTTCTGGTGAGTATTCTGAAAGTTACTGATCAGACTGAATGGATACAAAAGATTATGGAGAATGTACTTTGTCTTGATCACTGAAGTAAACTATAAAATATAACTTTTAATAATATCATTAAAAATAGAAACACAGTAAGGCCAAAGCATTGTAAAAATTTTTGAGAAAAACAGTGGGGGCCAAACTGACCCCTATTACCCCCCATACACTAACTACCTATAAGTGAGAAATGAAGGAACCCTCCCGAAAGGACGCCCCCCGCAGGAACCAAAACTAAAAAACCCTGGGGACACCCTATAGTGACGTGTCTTTTTAAAAGAATTGTGATATTAAAAAAAATCCCCACGCGTTTCTTTCTCAAGGGTTTAAAAAGAAATTCCTAAGGGGTTAGTTATATATTAAAAAGGATTCATGACTTTTAGGTACAAAACTTCTTTAAGTAACCAGCTTCAAAAATATATGCCAAAAATGATTTTAGAGAACCAGATACCAACTTGAATAATACGCAATTTAAGGGGTACCTGCATGATTTATACCCCCCGATCTGTTCAGCCTTAAACTTAATGAGATTTAATACATTCAAAAAGGTAACATTGGGAAAGTGTCTCTCAGGCCAATAATACATATTGTACCTCTCGGGGCGTTGAAGGGTCCCAAAAATCCCGGGGGTCGGGCCCCTTTTTGTTTTTTTGGGGGGGGCTGGGTTCACAGACATTTTCACGCCTCATTTTTAACTGTGGATGTTTTTTTACAGGAAAAAACTTGTGTCCCGTCACTAATTTTTGCACACCCACACAGATCCCGTCCATCTCCCCACATCACTGTACAGTAAAATCACCAAGAAATTTACTTTTTCAGAACTCTCACTTCTATGACTACCCCTAAACAGTCACCATAACATACACCGAAAATGGAGAAATCTACAGAAAAGTGATTGTTAAAAAAACCCTCCTAAAAAACCAAAGACCCAAAACATTAACATAAGGGATCAAATAACCCTGCCGCCCCAACATGTGACTATCAGCTGTCAGGCTCAAAAACTTTACCATGCCATATAGTACCATATAGTGGTGTTATAGTTGTATGTAACCTCTGCAGACATAAAATGATTACTTGCGTTACTTTAGTGACTCACGGGAGACGTTTTTTCTGTCAGCTGTTCCCTTCCTTTCTTTCCATGGGTTTAAAACCCCCTTCATGCTGATTGCTCCCACAAATACTTGTCCCTGAGGATTTGGACAAAAAATATTTAGAATCCTCCCCTTTCCAGAAAACCCTTTAAATTATAGGTATAGCAGTCCCCCCCTTAGGTTATAGGGGACTGAAGCGAAATTTAGGGCCACAGGCAGGTTATGGGGCCTGTCATGTCCCATGATTTCATGGTTCAAATCGTTTTGAAATTTTCTTTTTACCCTGCTTTGCTTGTCTTAAGTTTGTCCCTTCATCTTCCGTATGTGTTTTTAGGTATTCAGCTCCTCCCTTTTTCAGCTTTTCCTAGCTTTTGTCTCAGTCAAGCATGTTTTCCTCACCCTCTGCACCAACTCGTAAAGTTTCAACTTTTAAAACCTACACTTTGGTGTAAGCTACAAGATTAGCCTGGAATAAACCCCTGTTGCTTCTCATACCGCCGGGCAGTTGAGGACACTGTTGAAAGATTCTGAAGTAATTTTTTTTGTTCAACCCAGATTTTCTTCCACAGGGGGCCTGAGAATTTCACATTGCTGTCAGATATGGAGTCAGAATGGGCCACAGGCGGTATTAGGGGCCACAGGCAGGTAATGGGGGCCACGGCAGTAATGGGGGGGGCAAGGCATATAGGGGGACTGACGTATATGGGGCCACAGGCAGTATATGGGGCCTGGGGTATATAGGGCCACAAAAAGGGTTTATATAGGGACTGGGGCAGAATTAGGGGCCTGAGGCAGTATATGGGGGCCACAGGCAGCTTGGGGGAACGGCAAATTTTTTACAATAATCCATACTTTAAAAGGGGGAGGGGGGATTTTTCCACAGGGGGGAAAAATCCACAGCACATATCACACAAAAAAACCACACACTTTTAACCACATTTTTCCCACATTTCCCCACCAATTCCACACATTTTTCCACACATAAACCACACCTAATTTTCCACACAAAATATCCCACATATCCCATCATAACAAAACAGTATATGGGGCCCGGCCAGGGTTTTATGGGGGCCACACATAAAATGGGGCCAAAGGCAGGGATATGGTTCCCCACGGGGCAGGTTTTTGGGGCACAGGCGGGGAAATTGGGGCCACAGGCAGGGTAGGGGGGCCACGGCAGGTTTAGGGGGCACAGGCAGTTGGGGGGCCCCCCCAAAAGGGCAGGGATAGGGGGGCCACGGGCAGGCTTTTAAGGGACGGGCGTTTTGGGGGGCCCACAGGGGGATATGGGGGCCACGGGCGGGGCTTAAGGGGACGGCAGTATAGGGGGCACTGAGGGGGTAAACGCTTTAAAAAAAAAACTTCATACTCCCCAGCACGCGCTTTTCCCCTTTTTCACCCCCCTCCCCGGCAGCTCCTCGGGGCACGGCCTATGACGCCTGGCGCCCGGGAAGGCAGCGTCGCGATGACTACATATCGCGACGCTGCCGGTAGGCCGGGCCCGGGGCCGCGGCGGGCCCTCACGCTGTGAGGACCCGGCGGCCCGCGGTCGGCCCCAGGCCGGCCCGACACGTCTGCGGAGCGGGAGCGCTCGTCCTGCTCCGCAGAAGCCTGCGGGGCTGCATGTGCGCCCACGGACGCACATGCAGCTAAAGGGCCCAGTCTGGCTCCAAGCCCACGGGCGCGGCCGGGGCCCCGGGAGATGGGGGCACAGGGGTTTTATTCGGGGCCCGAGCCCCGAATAAAAAGCCAGGCGCCCCTGCCCTTTTATTTAATATCCAGTAAAGAGAGACTATATTCACCTCTGTATTTTGAGGGCAAGCTCGCTATTTACAATTACTTATGGCGTTCAATTCTATGTCCCCCATGTATATCCCAAATCTGCAAAGAGAAAGTGTACCAAACAAATGTCCAGTTATTCTCACTATTGGCACATGACAAATGCACATGACAAGACAACTGACTGAACCTGCTTCTATGTGCAGAGTTCACCAACAACAATTACATTGGAGAAACCTCATGCCTCCTGTGGTTTCAGAAGTGAATTCCTGTCATATGGATATCCTCCAGATGCAGCAAAAAAGGACTCTTTTTGCAAAGTTGTTTCATAGAGCAAAGCAGCATTCTTTTATTCATGCATCCTGTCACTTCCTAGTCAAGATGTCTGTAATGAACATATGAGCTCCATGTATTCATACTTCTGCTAATTAGTTAAAATTTGATAAACAATCTCCTGTACCAGGGCCAGAAAAATTCAGGGTAAAGTAAAAGATAGTAAAAAGTTAAAAAAAGTCATTTTAAAAAAAACTGAAGAATCCAGCGCCGTAGACCGACTAGGTTATTTTTTTGCAAATTAGCAGTGATACAATAGGTAGTGAAAACATACAAATATTATTTTCGGAGCCACTTTATTTGGTGAGTGGATTTAATCATTTTTTTTTTTTTACTATTTTTTTTGGGATAATTAGTTTTTTGTTGAGAGATCAGATAACACCAACTTTAGGCTGCGGGGAGTTTTTTCTTTGCTGTGACCTTTTGTGAAATTCACCCCTGCTATCGAAAAGACAAACGGGGAGAACAAGCAAACAGGTAGTAACTAGAGAAGCCGAAAGCCCCCCAGAAAGGGGATAAAATCTTTGTAGCTCCTCAAAAAAAAAAAAAAAAAAATTTAAAAAAAGCAAAAGAAAAGTTTTTACATTTCCCACCATTAACTATCTTTTTTTTAGGGCAACCCCTTAATTTTTCGAAGCAAAGTTGTTGCCCAAAAATCTGTTTGAAGATCCCTGTTCTAAATTTAGTTATTGATTTCTTGTTCTTGTACTGGTTTAAAACAAATCAATCACGTGTATTAGAGGTCCTGCAGTGCTCCCTGTATTCTCTTCTGGTCCTCATGCTGAATATGAGATAAAGGATATGCTCAAACAAAAAACTCAAGGGGATATTGCATACCTTATTTAAAAAGGAAAAAAAAGGTAATCCTAAAGACATCTTGGGAGAAAACATGTCCCAAAAAAAATTAAAAAAAATACAGTAAATACAATTTTTAATTTAAAAAGCTAAAAACAACTTGTTTTGCAGATTTTGACAATTTAGTTCCATTGCAAACAATAAATGGTATTGAGGCTGGTCTTACCCTTTCCTCATGTAACATTGCTGAGAAAATACAAAAATTTTTTAATTTTTCAAAAAATTTTTTTAAAAAAATCATTAAAAAAAAATTTTAATTTTTTAAAAAAATTTTTCTTTCAATTTTTTTATTTACAATAATTCCCCCCATTAAAAATTTTTCTTTAAAACCAAACCCCAAAAAACCCCCCCCACTGTGAAAAAATTTAAATTGTTATGGCCTTAAAAAGAAAATATTTGGCGTCTTCAGGTTTTGCATCTAACCGAGCCAGAGTCACGACTGAGACAAAAAAAAAAACTTAAATTGCTGAATTATGTTGTTTACAATCAATCTTTCAAGAATTAAACAGTCATCTGACAATCCAGAAAATTCACCAACAAAAAAAGAAAAGAGTTTTTATTGCTGAAGAAAAAATTTTGGGATAATGGACATGGCAGGTGAGACCTTGACTGGCAGTTAAAGGAGTTGTCTCACACAGGCTTTCACCTACTTCAAATTTTCTGGGAGCAAAGGTTTTTGAATTCAGGGGCGTGCTCTTGTTGCCCCTTCTCCTCCATTCCCCCTTCCCCTCAGACACAGACAGCTCTCCCCCTCCAACTGTTGAATTCTTTCAGCAGGGGGGGGGCGAGGGGGGGCCTGCCCTTTCGTCTGCTGCTAATCTTTATTTAGCTTTCATTTCAGTCCACAGAGTCGGGGGCAGCAGGGAGGGGTGTCTATGGTGGGAGAGGTCTTGGAAGTGGTATCTAAAAGCAGAGCAGGGGGATGCAAAATGTTCCTATACCCCCCTGTTCAGTATACAATCTCCATTAAAACCAACAACAACAAACAAACCCTGTTCTGTCCTGTTCCCTTAAGAAAGACACAGGGCATCTGTGAAGGAGTTATATTGTCACTAATACAGCAGGCGGGGGGATATGAACGTTCACATGCCCCCCGATCTGTTCTATTAGTATAGCGAGTCCAAAAGACACATCATGATTTAGAAAAAATTCACTGCTGTCACATCCTCGACCAAATCAGCCTCAACTCTGCTCCTCAATCTGTTGGGAGAGCAGCAGGGGGCAGGACACACAGGGTTAAACCACACGAACAAAACCCGAGCCCCCCCCCCCCCTTCCCTCAGAAGCATACTGTGAGGAGGGGTCTGTGCTCTGACCTTATTCAAAGCGATGAGTCATCAGCATGACAGCCAGTGAATAAAAATCAAAAGGTCGGTGCTATATGATTTCAGGAGTGAGCATCCTATACCGGGGTAACCAAAAACATTGGACATTTTTTAATAAAATATATTGCAAAGGCTTTTTTTTAAAGTTTTTTAATTAAAACCCAATATTGTAGCGAGACAACCCCTTTAAATTACAGAGTTACGTTGTTTGAAAAGATCATAAAAAAAAGGGGGGGAGGTGTATGTCTCATGAAAATCCTGTTGATACCAAAATAGAATAGATACAGGAAATGAGCATGTGGAATCATTATGGGTAGATATATAGTAGAAAATACACTGAAGGGGACTACTGACAGCCACTAAATTCCACAAAAATCCCCCACACCATACATGAAAAATCAAATAAACCAAAACAAAATCATGTATAAAAACTTCACTTTTAATTACAAATTCTAAAAGAAGGAGAGAAACGGAAAAAAAAACTTGGGCCAAAAAAGCCCCCCAAAAAACTCGCTAAACCCTACTTGGGCTAATTCACCCTAAGAAAAAATCAGGGGATATGCCCCGAAAGGACGGCCCTGTCAGGAACCTAAACCCTAATAAAACTAGCCCTAATAGTACAAGTGTCCCGACATGTTTCTATGTCCCAAATAGACATTTCATCAGTGGACTAGGTATGGAAAAAATCAGTTCAAAGACAAAAAAAGTCCAAAATTATTAAAAGGACCATACATTGATGCACAAGTTTCTATATCATCAAAATCAAAGGGCAAATGGAGACAACGTTTTTTCTCCACATAAAACGGGTAGTGGTATGGTTTCCACATAAAACCTCTATAAATTACTAGAGACCATCCATCAAAAAGGAGAGTTTGGCATAAAGAGATGCAGTAAAGAAGACCACAAAGTACATACGTGATGCAAAGTCCTAGGAACCAAAAACGTAACCTCTTATGGTCCAGAAAGAATACACATGTCTATTGTTGGTCAAGTACAAACGTATACAGTAGTCTTAATAGTCAGCACTCAATAATTGCCCACACTTATATGTATATGGCCTCATCAAATAATGTATTGTGCAACGGTAATGAGAACCACAATGTGAGAAATTGAATGGAGACTAAGGCAAATCTCCATACACACACTAAATCCAGGTATAGATTATTAGCTATATACACAAGCAAATTATCTCAAATTCAAAGAAAACCACATGTTGCAAACAATACTGGGGTCCAAAAAATTAAACTGGGCAAGATGCTATACAGGAGCCAGCAGCTGATAACTATGGACTGTGTATACTCACAGCCCTGAACTCCCGCTGCCTACCATACTCCACAGGCCTTCATAAACCCCCCCGCATGTTGAGCCAGAATGGTCTCTAGGACAGACCAAAGATGAGGTCCGTTCTCCTCCTGTTAGAGGGGCAGCTGCATCCACCGACTTTTTTGACACTAGGTGTTTTTTCCGTTTCTCTCCTTCTTTTAGAATTTGTAATTAAAAGTCAAGTTTTAATACATGATTTTGTTTTGGTTTATTAGATATACAGTAGGGAAAAAAGTATTTAGTCAGCCACCAATTGTGCAAGTTCTCCCACTTAAAAAGATGAGAGGCCTGTAATTAACATCATATGTAGACCTCAACTATGAGAGACAAAATGAGAAAACAAATCTATATAATCACATTGTCTGATTTAGAAAGAATTTATTGGCAAATTATGGTGGAAAATAAGTATTTGGTCACCTACAAACAAGCAAGATTTCTGGCTCTCACGACCTGTAACTTTTCTTTAAGAGGCTCTCTATCCTCCACTCATTTTCCTGTAGTAATGACACCTGTTTGAACTTATTATCAGTATAAAAGACACCTGTCCACAACCTCAAACAGACACACTCCAAACTCCACTCTGGTGAAGACCAAAGATCTGTCGAAGGACACCAGAAACAAATTGTAGCCCTGCACCAGGCTGGGAAGACTGTATCTGTAATAAGCAAGCAGCTTGATGTGAAGAAATCAACTGTAGGAGCAATAATTAGAAAATGGAAGATATACAAGACCAATGATAATCTTCCTCAATCTGGGGATCCACGCAAGATCTTACTCCTTGGGGTCATAATGATCACAAGAACGGTGAGCAAAAATCCCAGAACCACACGGGGGACCTAGTGAATTACCTGCAGGGAGCTGGGACCAACATAACAAAGGCTACCATCAATAACACACTACACAGCCAGGGACTCAGATCCTTTAGTATCAGACGTGACCCCCTGCTTAAGCCAGTACATATCTGGGCCCATCTGAAGGTAGCTAGAGAGAATTTGGATGATCCAGAAGAGTATTTTGAGAATGTCCTATGGTCAGATGAAACCAAAGTAGACTGTTTGGTAGAAACACAAACTTTTGGGTGTTTGGGGGAGAGGAGAATGCCGAGTTGCATCCAAAGAACACCATACCTACTGTGAAGCATGGGGGTGGAAACATCATGCATTGGGGATGTTTCTTTGTAAAGGGACCAGGACAACTGATCCATGTACATGAAAGAATGAATGGAACCATATGTCGTGAGATTTTGAGTGCAAACCTCCATCAGCAAGGGCATTGAAGATGAAACGTGGCTGGGTCTTTCAGCATGACAATGATCCCAAGCACACCGCAAGGGCAACGAAGGAGTGGCTTCGTAAAAAGCATTTCAAGGTCCTGGAGTGGCCTAGCCAGTCTCCAGATCTCAACCCCATAGAAAAACTTTGGAGGGAGTTTAAAGTCCGTGTTGCCCAGCGACAGCCCCGAAACATCACTGCTATAGAGGAAATCTGCATGGAGGAATGGGCCAACTTACCAGCAACAGTGTGTACCAACCCTGTGAAAACGTTTGACCTCTGTCATTGCCAACAAAGGATATATAACAAAGTATTGAGATGAACTTTTGTTATTGACCAAATACTTATTTTAGATATATAGTAGGGAAAACAAATTATTTAGTCAGCCACCAATTGTGCAAGTTCTCCCACTTAAAAAGATGAGCGAGGCCTGTAATTGACATTATAGGTAGACCTCAACTATGAGAGACAAAATGAGAAAACAAATCCCGAAAATCACACTGTCTGATTTGGAAAGAATTTATTTGCAAATTATGGTGGAAAATAAGTATTTGGTCAATAACAAAAGTTAATCTCAATACTTTGTTGTATGTCCTTTGTTGGCAATGACAGAGGTCAAACATTTTCAATGGTGTTGCTAAAGACCCGGGCACTGAGTTGGTGTATCCCCATTTTGCGGTTCAGAACAACCTCTTAAATAGAGTAAAAATTACAGTGACTGAGGTAATAGAGCAGCTGGTTGTGCCACAGTCGCATATGCACTCAGTATTGGAGCTGGACCATTCCCATGTCCAAGGTGGGCACCTGGGGGTGAAAAAAAACAGGGAGCGTGTAGAGTGGAACTTTTTTTGGCCAGGGATTTATAGAGCATATAGAGGACTTCTGCCAGTCCTGTCAAGAGTGCCAAATTAATGCCCCACGGCTGCATTTTCGTAATCTGCTGGTTCTACAACCTATCATTGAGGCACCTTTTGAACACATCGCCATGGACCTGGTAGGACCATTTCCAAAGTCTGTTAGGGGTCACAAGCACATATTAGTTGTGCTAGATTATGCCACCCGTTATCCAGAATCCATCCCTCTTAGAAACACTTCATCTAAAGTGATTGCCCGAGAACTTTTTCAGATGTTTTTCAGAACAGGCATCCCTAAGGAAATCTTGACAGACCAGAGGACCCCCTTTACGTCAGCTCCTGAGTATCACCCACTTTACATCAGTGTACCATCCCCAGATGGATAAAAACAATTATTGAAGGTGTTCCAGCATCTTTGAAAGACAAAATATTTATTCAAAATCATTGATAAAATCCATAAGACAGCACATGAGAAACGAAGCAAGGGCTGAAGCTTTTCAGGTGTCGTGCACCCTTCATCAAAGCCTATTCCACTGCACACACACAACGGTTAAAATAGGTATGCAACAACCAATCATAGGTGTTGAATAAGGTCACATGATAAAACATATTCAAACAGAAAAAAAATGTAACCTTAAATGCATACGAACAAAATAGCAAAAAAGTAAATGTCCCTATTATATCTCGAAAATTTAATGCTTAATAATGAAGAATTAAATCAGATCATTTATTTAAACCATGGGGAATGTAAGATTTTAGCACAAACAGCCAATAGGCTTCACGATTGCGTAATTTTTGTAAGTGATCTCCACCTCTGAAAAGTAGAGTTACTCTTTCTATTCCTTGAGCTACCAAAGATGATGTGTCACGTGTATGGACATTAATACAATGTGTGGAAACAGCCGAAATCTGTTGGGATACAGCACATTGTGTATCTGACAGATGATGTCGTATCCTGACTTTTAAGGGACATGAATTGCTCCCGACATACTGGAGATGGCAGGCAGTGCAGGTAATAACATAAACCACAAGGCTTGTGTTGCAATTGATGTAACTCTGAATATTGTAGCTATTATTTGTGACTGTGGAAAGGAAACTTTGTGACATGTTTATAAACCTACAGTGTATACATTTGCTGCTAGCACATTTGAAACATCCTTTGTGTTGTAACCAAGTACTATTTTTGACATATTGAGGAGGTAATAATGAAGGGGATAGATATTTGCCAGTGTGGGAGCTTTTTTGGATATACATCTGCATCCTTTTTCAAGAATTTTATGATATAGGATCAGTGTATAAAATGGGTAGATGTCTATAAAAAATGTTTGAAATTTCCTTAAATTCAACTGAAAAAGGGGTGGAGAAAACTAATAGTTGTTGTTGAATTGTATTTGGTTTAGGTTGAAGTAATTTATCTCTGGAAATCTGTGAAACTTTTTTAGTTGTAATATTTAGAATCCAATCTGGATATTTATGTGATTTAAGACCTTGAGTCAAAGCTTTTGATTCTCTTCCAAAAGTTGCATCATCTGAACCATTTCTGTCAGGATACGTTCGTCTGGGCAGTCGTCCACCCGTTTTGCACAACGACTTGCGAGGGATAATAAGTCTACCCTGGGACCACACCCTGGGAGAGGTGCTGCTCCAGAGCCAGGAGTGACAGCTCTGCAGCCACTCCCAACTGAGAGTGTGTCCATCAGGACCAATTGGAGGGCCCGGATGCCGCACCAATCAGCTGCGGGGGCTGTCTGGGCAGACCTCTTAAACCTCCTCATTCCCTCTAGGCTTTGCCTGACAAAGATTTCCCTTAGAGTTCCCTGTGCGTTGCTCTGATTTGTTTTCCTTGCATCTTGACCTCGGCTTGCCTTTTGACTCCGTTTTGCTCTCCGTTTATGTACCGCAGTCCCGCACGTGTTTTGACCTCGGCCTGTTTGTGACCTCGCTTGTTGCCTCCAATTGTGTACTGCGTTCCTGACCATGTTTGGACCCCGGCTTGTTTCTGACATTCCATTTGGAGTATGTTTCTTGGCTTATCCGTTACCGCACCGTTACCGACCCGGACTGATTGACTCTGCGTTTTCCCTGACGGACCTGCACTTAGCACTGTAGGGGCTGTCGTCCAGTTGGGGTCTGCCTCCTAGGGCAGCACGCCAAGTAGGCAGGGACAGTGGAGAGGTGGCAGTCATCGTGTACCAGAAACACAAAGGCAGGCTACAGAGGAGGTACAAAAGATGTTGTCCCTTGGAATTATAGAGAGGTCAAGAAGTGGCTGATCAAGTCCCATAGTCCTTATCGTTAAACCTGATGGCACTCTCAGGTTCTGTAATGACTTTCAGAAGTTAAATGAGGTGTCAAAATTTGATGCCTACTGTATCACATGCCAAGGGTGGATGAGTTAATTGAACGGCTGGGCCCTGCAAGATATATTACCACCCTTGATCTGACCAAAGGCTATTGGCAGATAACACTTACCAAAGCGGCAAGGAAAAAAACCCCACTTTTTCCATGCCTGGAGGCCATTTTCAATATGTGGTACTCCCTTTTGGTCTACATGGTGCTCTGGCGACATTTCAGAAGACTTCATACTACATCTCCACAGAGCATATGCAGCGGCCTACTTAGATGATGTGGTCATTTTCAGCACAGACTGGGAAACTCATCTAGGCAAGGTCCAAGCAGTGGTAGACTCCATTTGGGAGGTTGATATAACGGCAAACCCAAAAAAGGGTGCGATAGGTCTTGAGGGGGCTCGCTACTTGGGCTATAATATTGGACGTGGCATTATTAAACCACAAATGGACAAGGTAGAGGCTATTTAAAACCGTCCACCACCCGTTTCAAAAAAGCAGGTGATACCCTACTTAGGGATAGATGGGTATTATCGAAGGTTTGTCCCAAATTTTGCCACGATCGCAGCTCCCCTTATAGACCATACGAAAGTCCACTATTGTAAAATGGGGTGAGAAGTCAGAGGAAACCTTCCGGAAACTAAAAGAGGTCTTATGTAAAAGACCAGTGTTAATTGTGCCTAACTTTAAAAATGAATTTATAGTTCAAGCAGATGACTCTAATGTTGGTCTAGGAGCAGTCATCTCACAGATAGTCAATGGGGAAGAACACCCAGTGGTCTACCTTAGCAGAAAGCTGACATCTGCAGAAAAAAAAATTACGTCATAATTGAGGAGTGCCTGGCTCTTAAGTGGGCGACCGAGTCTTTAGAGTAGTATTTGTTGGACAGACAATTCAGGATGGTCACTGACCACTCACCTTTAAAATGGATGGCTCGAAGGTAAAAATGCAAGGTTAACGAGGTGGTTCTTGGCCTTACAGGACTTACAGTTGGCACATGTTTAGAAGTTTAGTTTAGCTGTGTGAACACAGCATAGTCCAGGACAGCTTTTACCAGGAGCAGTCAAAGTGTTGGGTGGGTGACTGTGCAGTGTTCCAGGCCAGGGTTTAGCTGGCTTATATAAGTCAGCTAGTTGGCTGACTAGGTGTGTCTGCAATTACAGGCCAGGGAGTTTGGGCCTGACTGGCTACACCACAACATAACCAGCAAGAAGATTGTAGTGAGGAGAACTATTGTTTAGTTAGTTCTCGGACCAGCAGGTATTTACTTTGTTATTGTTTTGGCATACATCTTTTGTCTGCTATATGCAAATAAATGCCGGAAGAGAACCAAGCTTGGATGTAAAGGCTGTCTGTGTCTCTATTGCCCTGGTACTTTGGTATACCACCAAGCTGACCCCCCCTTGTCTAACCCAGGAAGAAGTACAGCTCTGTCTTAAGAAGATTAAAATAGACAAATCACCAGGTTCTGATGGTATACACCCCCGTGTCCTAAGGGAATTAAGTAATGTCATAGATAGGCCCCTATTCTTCATATTTACGGATTATAATAACAGAGTATGTAAAAAAAAAAATTGGCGCAAAGCAAATGTGGTGCCAATATTCAAAAAGTGATCCTGGAAACTAGAGGCAGGTAAGTTTGACCTCTGTTGTAGGTAAAATGTTTGATGGTTTAATAAGAGATGCTATCCTGGAGTATCTCACTGAAAATAAATATATAACTCCTGTCACGTCAAAGGAGGTACAGTGAGCCCTGACTGGAACCCAGCCCACTGTCCCTGCCTACTTGACGTGCTGCACTAGACGGCAGACACATAACTGGGCGACAGTCCCTGCGCTGCTAACGTGCTGGGGCTGTCAGAAGGAAGAATAGTCAGACAGTCCGGGTCAATAACCAGAATCAGAAACGCCAAGCCACAAATCAGAACCAGAGGGATAAACATAAACAAGCCGGGGTTTAACACGAAAGGGAGCGAGGTACAAAATCAGATGAGAAGCCGAGGTAAGTAAACAAGCCGGGGTCTGGTACACAAATAAACAGCACAATACGAAATGCAAGGAAACTAGGGAGCCAGGAAATATCACAGGCGCTGCACTCAGCCAGCAGGGAGTTTAAATGGTATTCCCGGATACCGCCCCTGCAGCTGATTGGAGCGGCTTCCGGCTTCTCCCATTGGCTGGTGCGACACGCCCCCTGTCCGGAGTGGCTGGACCTCTGTCACTCAATCAGCTCCCAGCAGACTGTCTATCAGGGTGGGGTCGCTGATCAGCTGCTGCAGAACATTGCTCCTTGCAGGCTGAGTGCTGCCTAACCCTGACAACTCCGTTTCAACATGGATTTGTGAAGGATCGGTCCTATCAAACTAATTTCATCATCTTATATGAGGAGATTAGTTCTAGATTGGATCGGGGTGAGGCACTGGATGTCATATATCTTGATTTTTCTAAAGCATTTGATACTGTGCCACATAAAAGGTTGGTAAGTAAAATGAGAATGCTTGGACTGGGGGAAAATGTGTGCAAGTGGGTAAATAACTGGCTCAGTGACAGAAAGCAAAGTGTGGTGATTAATGGTACATACTCAGACTGGATACCTGTTACTAGTGTCAGAAGTCAGTATTGGGCCCTATTATCTTTAATATATTCATTATATATCATGACCTTAATGGATTGCACAGTAGAATGATGATACTGAGCTCTTGTTAGGGGCCCCTGGAGCAGATAACCAGAACAGGGAAAACAGACTGTGAGCCCTGGCGCTAGGCTCCCCAAATCTGGCCCTGTCTGGTTGCCTGTCTGACCCTAGGTAGTTGGTGGCAACTGGGTGGCAGTCCCTACCCTGACTAAGTGAACATACACAAACAGACAAGGCAGACAATATAAAAAGCAGGGAGTCACACAAACTGGGTCAAAAACCAGAACGGGCGATGCCGTACAAAAAGTCAGGCGGAGAAGAGAGTCAAAGGAGAAGCACAAGAAATGAGTAATTAAAAAGACAAAGTATAACGTGCACCAGATATTTTTTATGCGTTTTTTGTGTAGGAAGGCCCAGCAATTAATGCTGTACATTGCTGCACAAAAGTTGCGGCAAAAACCCACGACAAAAAATCATGGAAAAATCACGATTTTTGTCGAGATTTTTGCCGTTTATTTTTGTGCAGCAATGTACAGTATTAATTGCTGGGCCTATCTGCACAAAAAACGCATCAAAAAATGCACTGTGTGAAAGCACCCTAAGGCTAGGTTCACATGGCTTAAATGCAGGGTGTAATTACGCCCCGCAATTATGCCGTGTGGCCGGGGGCGGGGCGGGAGCGGGGGGCTGGCACCTCGCCGGCCCATAGACTTGCATTACCAGTGGCGCGTATACGCCGCTGGTAATTCACATGTCACTTAACTCCCCCACGGCGTATTCACTGAGCAGGGAAAGGAGACGTAATCCATAGTTCTCTATGAGAACTGTGGATTACCGTAATGACTGGGACGTATTCCAGCCATAATTTGCGCACTCCGGCGCGTAATTACGGACTGAAATAAGTCAAATTTTAAGCCATGTGAACATGGCCTAAGCCAGCAGCAGCCGATGGGTGTGGCAGGAAACCTGTCAATCACAACCCAGCCAGAGAAAGAAAAGATCTGTGTTCAGACTGTTGCCTGACATCATACAAAAATAAAGATCGACAGCGCATCCTCTGCCATACCTCACGGACAGAGGATGTCACAGATGTGACGGCTCTGTAAAGTAATCAACACAATTGAGGATAATGTTTTATTACAAAGGGATCTGGATAAGTTGGAGGCCTGGGCAGAGAAATGGCAGATGAGGTTTAACACAGATAAATGTAAGGTTATGCACATGGGGGGCAAAATCCATTACATGATTACATGTTAAATGGAAAAACGCTGGAAAAAAGTGACTGGAGAAGGACTTGGGAATCCTGGTGGACAGTAAACTTAACTGTAGCCGCCAGTGTCATGCAGCAGCTGCCAAGGAAAACAGGATTATGGGGTGCATTAAAAGGGGCATATATGCACATAATGAGAACATTATTCTCCCATTATACAAGTCACTGGTTAGACCACACATGGAATATTGTGTACAGTTTTGGGCACCAGTGCACAGGAAGGACAATGTAGCGCTTGAACAGGTACAAAGGCGGACAACAAAAATAATAAAAGGACTGGGTAGACTGCAGTACCCAGAAAGATTAGCAAGATTAGGGTTATTTAGTTTAGAGAAAAGACGGCTTCAGGGGGACATAATAAATATGTTTAAATATATCAAAGGTCAATACAGAGAGCTCTCACAGGATCTACTTATATCCAGGACTGTATCCAGAACAAGGGGGCATCCTCTACGTCTTGAGGAAAGAAGGTTTCTACATAAAGATAGAAAGGGAATCTTTACTGTAAGAGCAGTGAGACTGTGGAGCTCTCTGCCAGGAGAGCTAGTTAGGGTGAATTCACTAACAGAATTCAGAAAGGGTCTGGATGCATTTCTAGAGTGTAATAATATAACAAGTTATAGTGACCAGGATTCATGGAGAAGGATCATGGATCCAGGGATATATTCTGATCACCAGATTGGGGTCGGAAAGGAATTTTTTCCCTAAAACGAGGACAATTCTACCTTCTACCTCACGGGGGTTTTTGCCTTCCACTGGATCGACACTGTAGGATAATAGGTTGAAATGGATGCACGTCTGTGTTTTTTCGGCCTTACAAACTATGTAACAAATTAAAATTAAATACAATTGCTGCTTCTTTACATGTCAGAACTGGTCTCAAGTATGTTTTCTGTGATATACAACAAAATTATGTTGCTGCACTCACACTTACAGAACCAATTGGCAACACAAAGCATCGATTAAAAAAAATCAACGGTACAGTAAATTTTTTATTTATCAATATTCAAAAGAATCACAAAATAATTAGAGTCTTTAAAGATAAAATGAGAACATGAAATACGAGGTCTAAATTTTAGGATGTTTTGAACTTTCTTTAACGTAAGGGATAGACTCCATGGAAGCGAGCCATTTCTTGCTTTGTACTTTTTCCTTCAAAAATATCAAAATTCTCAGCAGAAAACCAAAGCGGGGTGGGTGCTCTGCCTAGGTAAGCTTTTTGTAGGAAACTGGGAGAGTATGTTTATTTTTAGACTTTAGCAATAAAAGGTTATGTTTTATTTTAGGACATAATGGGTTATTGCTTTTTGCTCTGTGATTACATTTCTTAGTGAATATCCTTATTTATTGTATCTTGTAATGGTTTCCAATCCATTATTGTAGATCAGCATTGGTGCTGTGCATTCCATATATTTTTACTGTACAGAAGTGATATTCATTTTTTTATAGGGTTTAGCCCCATTTCAATGAGGCTAACCTGCATCCCTCCTGCTGGAGCTGGATGATAGGAGGTTCAGCTTGGAAGAACGGACATGTTCATTCTTTTTTTTCCCAGATTTAAAATCCATGGCATGGAAAATACACCTTTTAGTTCACTCAATGATATTAACATGGAATATAATGGGGAATTCCTCATTAAAATCCATCATGTGAACTTACCCTATAACCTCTGCAGCTTCTCATTTTCTCTCTCTCCTTATGTTACAAGGGAGATAACTAAAGAGCAGAAGAATCCTAAGCTGGTATGGTAGGTTCTTAGTAAAAACTTAAATGAGTCCCTCATACCAGTTTATGCTTTTCTGGGCCAAATACTCAGCACTTGTTTGCCCCTTCAATTACAACCACACTTTATATGAAGCCCTGCATTAGCCCACACTATTCATACTAAAGGAGTATGGGCAACCTGAGCTGAAGTCTGTTCAAGGGGCACAGCCTGTACAGTAAGCAAGTATATATTACTTTCCTATTATTCTGTTGGATAATCCTTACATAGTGGGCAATACATATATTATTCTAGTTTTTTCAATCCTCATAGAAGTGGGGAAAGCATCTGTATTTTATATTGCTCACGACAATACACCTTACTTACATGAATCCAGTTTAGCCAAAGAATAGGTAATTGTTTCGGGGAATGAATGTGTTACAATTCGGTGTGTTCAGCAGCTAAATTGCTTTGGCTGTTGCAATTTTATGGGATAAACTGATGCAGGTCACAGTAGCCAAATCTCGTTTTTACAAGTTCCTGGCTAGAAAATTGTTTGTTGGCATAAACAGATGGGGATTATAAAATTCTCGCTGATTGCTCTGAGAACCGAACATGTTCTCATCGTGTTTTGGCAGCCTGGAAAAAGTCTGTAGTTCTGTTAAATGTTCTGCTACTGGCAAATTCTGAAACCCTAACAGAGGTATCTGAAGTTGTTTTATAGCTGGAGGAAAGCATGAAGTATTTGTAAATGTGCAATAAACAGGCAGATTTGCTTGCAGGCAAATAGGTATTATTACATCTACTACGAAACTAATACCTGGCAACCTGCTGCCTCCTACAATGAGCGATGGCCAACATTGAATTAATGGAATGAGTTATATGGAGTAGTTACCAATCTGATGGTATAACAAGGGACATTATAGCTAGTGCTGAAACAGTCAGGAATATGGATTTTGTAAAACTTTAAATGCAGAAACAAAGCTTGTGAACAGTACATAAACACTGACTTTCACAGAATATACAGTTATATTTACCGGTGTTGCCTCTATTGTCAGACTTTTCCCTTGTAATGCTTCTCCAACCTGATAATAAAACTTTACATGAACTTACAAATGTCCCTTATCCCAGTGACTATGAATAGACACAAAGGGTGACACGTATGATATAGGCACATAGAGGCCAATTCTACTAGCTTTAAAGTAGTGCGCCAGAATGTATGAACTTGTTCTACTACGGGTCGTACATACAGGACCTTTCTAGTTCCACTAAGACCACTTTTAACTTGGTCTGGCTGTTCCATCAGTAATGTGCCCAGTTTTGCTGTCCTCCAGTCATAAATGTGTAGAATAATACGGTTGTGGTGTGACACGCCTCCAGAACGCCCAAACATCTTTGGTGCATTACAAAGTGCCGCGGGTACTGCAAATTGCGCCTGCTTTTGGAGTGCGCCTGCTTATACATCTAGAGAACAGGACTGTGACAGTTTTTGGGCTGAAAAAGCACCAGAACAGTGGCGCAGCCCCGTACATAAATGTCGCCCAAAGTTGCAATTATCGTCAGCAGTGTCAGACTGGGTTCCCTGGGACCTATAAGTGGAATTTAATGCTGGGTCCACCAGTGGAGTAGATTCTGGAGGCCACCCTACAGCTAATATACATGCCTCTTATACTCTGCCTATTGCTTTTTGCCTCTTTCTCTGTCCCTCCCAAGGATATATGTGCAGTTTAAAAGAAATTCCAGGTCTGTCATTCTAAGGGGATCACCATTGGGTTTCCAGTCTGATCCTGATCGTTAGCCATTTTGGAGCAATGAAGCTGAGTTTTTTGGTCACTCATTTTTCCACCTGCATAAAAGTTTACACAGACATAGGCCTGGTTCACATCTGTGTTGGGTCATCTGTAGTGAGCGGAAGCAATGGGCACCCTCCTGAAACCGGTAATGAAGTGATGCAAACTTAAGTCAAAGTATTTCTTTGCATCCATTAAAAACTGATCTCCTTTAATTTTAATCCTATAAACGGGTCAAAATTTCTCTGCATATGCGCAGAACAAATATTGGATCTGTCACAACGTATAGCTATCCCCCAGTATCCGTTCACCATTGACTTCAATGTAAAAGAAAAAAAAAAATGGGGTCCATCAGATTTCCTTTTTTTTTAACAGAATAGCAGACCACATGTTTTTTTTCAGTTGAAAGAACAAAGCCAAAGTGAGAGCTTAAAAACTGCTACTGTTTCTTTCAGTTTTTTCTGTCTCCCAAACGGAGCAGAACAACAGAAAGCACACCATTGATGTGAACCAGGCCTTAGTTCTCCCCACTTTACCTTGCCTCTAATTTATGTATATTAATCTTTTGTATGTACTTACCATAGTTATTGTGACGACCAACGGTGTCAATATGCACTGACACGGTGGACGCCGGGTGTTTGGTGTGGATCCTCTGGATCACCGCGAGCATGGATGGTGAAGTGGTGACCATGACAGGGAGCGGAGTCTAAGGAGAACTCTGGTCTTCATCGGATCCCGCTGCAAGGCCAGAATGGACTGCAGGGAACCACCAGGTCGCTGTCCCTGACGTGGCTTCTCGCGGTGACAGCCAAAGTGCAGGACAAGGACACCGGGTATATGCAGTGGTAACGGGTCCTGGTGGGTATAGCCGTAGTTGGGTAGCAGAGTTTCAGACAGGTAACGAACTGTTACAACGGCAGGATAACAGCAGGAATTAACACCTACAGCCAATAATAGACTAGTGCAAAGGCAGGAACAGCAGGAGTAGATATGCAGATAACTCAGGGGTTAACTGCAAGGAAGACAGGGGTTAACTCAGGAGCAGCAGTAACCAGCAGCAACAGTCAGGAGCTCAGGTGGACATGCATGAACTGGCGCTGGAGCTGAGGTAGGTATCAGACGGGCATACCGGCAGATAACAGCAGAAACATGGATATCAGAACAGCAGAAAGCAGCAGCAGGTCAGGAGCTCAGATGGACAATGATGAGCCAACGGGTACAGGTAGAATCAACACAGCAGAATCCATGGACACTTCATTCTGCCCCATATCTATCGGTCAGTGAGGAACGCGGGTTATTGTGGATCATCTGGGTCACTGCGAGCATAGATGGTGAGGTGGTGACCATGCCTGGAAGTGAAGTCCATCTGGACTTGCGGCAGGCTCTGGTGAACACCGGGACAACCCTTAGACTCTGCTCCCTGGCGTGGTCACCACCTCACCAACTGGTAACCCAGCGGATCCACAATACTCCACAATCGACGATGTCAGTCCTAACTGACCCAAAGAAACGCTACAGTTACTTTGTGTTATACCTTTGGAATGCCCACAAAACTCATGGCATATACTCAACATGAAATAGTTGCAAACTCCATATTATGGGGTTTTTATTTAGCTCGGTAAAGGATAGGGTATTAGGGTTTTCCTGATTCGGAAAAGCTGATGTGAAATCAGTACCAAATCCATATCTACATTCTGCACCTTTCCGTGTGGATTTTAGACACTTTTCATCTCTCTCTCTATATATCTATCTAAAGATAAAGATCTATCTAGATAGCTATAGAGAGATCTATCTATCCTGGACAACACGAGTGTACTCACATGATGGATTTAGATGCAGAATTCAACATCCAAATCCAATAGCAATTGGTTTCCCATTTTGAAAAGAAAATTTGCATGTAAGGACAGATAATGTAGAATTTCTTGACGTGAATCTAAACTGTGCGTCACAAAAAACAGAAGCAACATGTTACTTCTTTGACATGGTATTTACAACAGTTGAGTGGCTGACAGTAAAGAGGCAGATTAGACACATTGAAATGAGAATAACCTTCATCTTAAAAAATGGCAAAATCTGCTGCTACAGTGCCTTGCGAAAGTATTCTGCCCCCCCTTAAACTTTTCAACCTTTTGTCACATTTCAGGCTTCAAACATAAAGATATAAAAAAATTTTTGAAAAATCAACAACAAGTGTGACGCAATTGTGAAGTGGAACGAAATTTATTGGATATTTTAAACTTTTGTAAAAAATTAAAAACTGAAAAGTAGGGACGTGCAAAATTATTCAGCCCCTTTAAGTTAATACTTTGTAGCGCCACCTTTTGCTGCTATTACAGCAGCAAGTCGCTTGGGGTATGTCTCTATCAGTTTTACACATCGAGAAACTGAAATTCTTGCCCCTTCTTCCTTGGCGCACAGCTGGAGCTCAGTGAGGTTGGATGGAGAGCGTTTGTGAACAGCAGTTTTCAGCTCTTCCAAAGATTCTCGATTGGATTCAGAAGACTGATTTTTTTACAAAAGTTTAAAATATCCAATAAATTTCATTCCACTTCACAATTGTGTCCCACTTGTTGTTGTTCTTCACAAAAATATTAAAATTTTATATCTTTATGTTTGAAGCCTGAAGTGTGGCAAAAGGTTGAAAAGTTCAAGGGGGCCAAATACTTTCTCAAGACACTGTATATTTTACATTCAAAGTCTAAAATCTGCCCGGAAAGTTGTGGAATGTAGATGTGGATTTGGTGCTGACTGGTATTTTGTCAGTGCCATGTGGCCATAGCCTTGGAAAGTGTTCGATTATGCATGCAGAAGATGCAGTTATCCCACACCGATGGAACAGTACAGGCTGGTTTTACATTCTTATTATAGTCATGAATGCCAGACCACAAATGTTTTAAACTTAAGACTACCATAGAACCTTCTAGTAATTTAAGTCTGATTTAATGTAGCTATGGGGGAATCCAGGTCTATACAGGACTATACTATTACTGCATGTACCATAACACAATGTCAATAAACAGACTGTTTTAGTAAGTATGACATGCCATTGAGAGAGGGTTGGGGAGGGGATGGCACATTCAATTACCAGCCAAAACAGTTATTTTTTTTATTTCATTTAAAAAACTTTTTTACTGCATAGACTATTTGGGCAACATGTCCCAATATGAATGCTCTATTGCTTTGGTGTATTTTGTGCCCAACAAAACTGTTGACGTCCTACTTTCTATATAAATGAACTGTAATACACCAAAACTAGGTGCATTATACGCCAGGCACGACACATTTAAATGCACCTAAAGTAGGTGCATTAAATAAGCTAGCAATGATATGCTATGTGCCTACATTATGCAATGCGCCTAGATAGGCGCATTAATTTTACTATGCAAGGTATACCACACGGCAGATTTTTGACAGGTTTGTTCATTCAGGTGCACTTTACACTGATTTAATGAGTCTTAAAGTTGGCGTGGAGACGCCTCTTTTCTGACATGTCACCCTTGGTGGTTTAGAAATAATATTTTCTAAATTCGTTCTTCTAATCGGACATGTTATGATTCTCTGGTTTCAGGTGTTTGCTTACTAATATTTTCACTAGTCAGTAATGTTTGCTTCATGTAGAAAAAATGGCTGCATGTGTGTCGTTACTACCCCTTAAACTCTATGTGGGATGCAGAAGCACACATTTGTGTAACTCTCTATTTTAAAATATATAAAACGAAAAGGATGCCAGCTCACCGTCAGTGTTCCACCCCTGGACGTGCATGGATAGACTGGAAACGAGTCTCAGGTGATCCAAACAAACGAAGAGGAAGTCCAGCTCAAGACCAGGTAGGTAGAAAATATGAAGATAGCCTTTATTCCAAATGCATTAAAACAGAGTCGACATGACCATGATGTAGTTGTAGTAAGAAAGCGCTTTCTTACTACAACTACATCATGGTCATGTCGACTCTGTTTCAATGCATTTGGAATAAAGGCTATCTTCATATTTTCTACCTACCTGGTCTTGAGCTGGACTTCCTCTTCGTTTGTTTGGATCTCTATTTTAAACTATCATGAAAAGTGACCATGTGTATGGAGGAATTCCTGTGTCAAAGATGGTGACAAAGAAACCCCATTCTTGCTATTGGTATCCTATACATATGAAATATGCCTTTAGCGTCTACTATGAGAAAACTCTTTACTTGTCCATCCTACCATGGAAAGTACTGTTTTACTAGTAAAAAAAATCTGAATATTTTATTCTTCTCATTACTGACAGTAGTTGTGTTCTGATTCAGCTAAGTCATTCTTCACACTTGTGTCAGAGGTTCAGAATGGAACCTTCATCGCAAGTTCCATCAGGAATGACAGACAAAATAGCACATCAAGCTATAGCACTATTTGTTCCAGTAAGACGATTGACACCAATGCAGAAGCTCGAAGGATTTTGATCGATTCATTACTTAATACCATCAGATTTGACAGCAGTTTTGGACGTGGATTCGACCCATTGAAGTTATCAGAGGTGGAATCTGATGAGGTCCGTCAGGTGCTGTTGGTGTCCGCTATAATATAGGTCTGGTTCCACCTCTGCAATTGAAGTTCTAAACATAACCTCCAATGCAGATGTGACCCAAGCCCAAGTTGGCATTACATTCTCCACATATACAAAACACAGGGCACTTTGCATAGATGTAAATGAGCCTTACTAAACTTTTTGCCGTGCCACATGTATACACAATGGTGTGGGTTTTTAGTGCCTCGACTGCCCACCATATAAATAAATAAAAAATTCCACTTGTCCTCACCTGTGTGTCAATGTTTATGTGGTAGCTTAGAGGAGGTTCACATGAGGAACTTATCCTCTACTGCAGGGGTCCTAAAACTACGGCCCGCGGGCCACATGCGGCCCATGGAGGATGCCCCAGTCCACTGACTTGCTGCTGCAGTCTCTAGCTAAGCTGGCCCCTGCTGTTGCGCTGCTCGCAATGCCTCACCTCACCCGTCACCACCCACGGCACCTCCCATATTATTATTATTATTATTATCATTTATTATCATACTATGGGAGGTGCCGTGGGCGGTGACAGGTGACAGAGCCATTGTGAGCAGCGCAACAGCAGGGGCCAGCTTCATCGGCGGATACTATGAGGCAGATGGGAGGTGCAGTGAAACAGCAGGGGCCAGCTTCGGAGGGGGAGGGGGGGGGCGCCGACACAATGAGGCGGAAGGGAGGTGCAGTGCAACAGCAGGGGCCAGCTTGGGGGGGGGCAGACACTATGAGGCGGACGGGAGGTACAGCGCAATAGCAAGGGCCAGCTTCGGAGGGGGGGGGGGAGGGGGGCGGACACTATGAGGCGGACGGGAGGTGTCTGAGGGCGGACACTTACAATATATGGGAGGTGCCTTTGAGTGAGTTGTGGAGGCCGGAGACTCTGCAATGTATATATTGCAGAATGTCTGCCCTCTAAGGGCTCGTTCACACGGCTAATTTGGGCACTGATTTCAGCTGTACTGCGCACCCTATTTGCGCTGCAATACGGCTGGAATCCGTCCCAGTCATTACGGTAATCCACAGATCTCATAGAGAACTATGGATTCCGTCTCTCCTCCCAGCCCGGCGAATACGGCGGGGAGAAAGTGACAGGTCAATTATTTACGGGGTGTACGCGCCCTGAATAATGAGTGTCTATGGGGCCGGCAAGCTGACGGCCCCCCGCCCCGCCCCCGCTGCACGGCAGCCGGCGTAATTGCGGGGCGAAATCCGTCCCCGCAATTACGTCGGCAATCAGCCGTGTGAACTGTGCCTAACACTCACTCACAGGCACCTCCCATATATTGTAAGTGTCCGCCCTCGGGCACCTCCCGTCCGCTGCATAGTGTCCGCCCCCCACAGTCCACACTCCAGGGACCGATGAGGCTGACTTCCAGAGCAGGATGTGAGGTCAGTCCTCAGCATTCCCGCCACAGAAGAGGAGCCATGAGAGGCAAGGTAGGAGCCCCCCTCCTCCCTCCGAGACCCATGGCAGGAGCCCCCCGCTTCCTCCACCTAGTCAGGACAGGAGCCAACTTGGTCGGACAAAGGTGACCACCTTTTTAGAAGCCCTATAATTATTATGAATCATATTGTGCTTTCCCAGTCCCTGTTGCTTGCTTAGCTTTTCAGGTGTCTGGGAAAGCTGGGTGAAGACCTTAGTAGAGCTCCCAATGTTGCAAATGTTTGTTCTAGATTCAACATAGTTTTAACAGATGACAAGTTTGTCAAGTTTGGAGGCGATCTATTCCTGGCACCCATCCCTGATTATTGCTAAGCAGACGTCATCTGGGAGAGCTGGAATCTATAACAAATGTGGCCAGCATTGGGAATTCTACAAATGTTGTCATGGTGAGTGACCAGCAATGCTTCATATACCGACTCAAATCCCCTATGGCGAAAAGTGAAAAAGTAAAAGAAAAAGTGAAACACATAAAATAAAAACATGTACATCGGCCTTTTCTCCTTTACAAACACCCATCGCCCGAAAAAAGATCCAAAAAAAAGTACCCATATTTGGTATCGCCACGTGCGTAATGACCTGCCCTATAAATCTGTCATGTTCTTTAACCCGCACGGTGAATTCCGTAAAAAAAGTCACAGAATTGTGATTTTTGTTCATCCCTCAGCACGTAAAATGGAATAAAAAGCGATTAAAAAGCCATATAAATACCAGTGTGACACCAAGTAAAACGTCAGTTCATCCCGCAAAAAAAAAGTCTTTACACAGCTCTGTATACGGAAAAATAAAAATGTTATGGCGCTCAGAAGATAGCGATGCATAAATATTGTTTTACACAATAAAAACTTTCTTATTTTAAAAAAGCGCTTCAACATGAAAAACTATATAAATTGGGTATCGCCGTAATCGTATCGACCCACAAAGTAAAACTTTTTTTTTAAACTATATTCCGGCCCTCCAATGGTCTGAGGGATCATCAACTGGCCCTCTGTTTAAAAAATTTGAGGACCCCTGTTCTACTGGCTATATACATCTGAAACCTGCTACCTAGTGCTCTCGTAAATATTTTGATTCTGTCTCGCAAATAAAGTGAGTAGGGCCCAAAAAGAGCAAAAGTAGTTACAATATTGACTACATTTACGCTATTTTAGGCCATGTATATGTGGCAATTACATTATGGTATATTCCTGAATACCTGATTTAAAGTATTTAGATGTATATGGCTGACAGATGGTATGTTCCTACTGTGAAATTGCCAGAAAATAGGCAAAAAAAGCAAGCTCCTACTACCCAGGTAGATTGCGGTCTGTTAACATGGAGACTCATATTCTGCACAGGAGCTGTAGAAATAATACAGTAGGATCGTTTTGATCAAGACCTATTGCAAAGTTGCATAAAGGGTTGTTGCCACCACTTATATCGATAAGATGTGCCATGAAAGTGTGACGTTAGGGTGCAACCTCTGGAACTGGCACCTATTTTGGGAATGGACCTCCAAAAGTCTCTGTTCAGAATGGAAAGTAGGTTGGACTTGCGCACTACTCTCCATTCCGTTCTATGGGAGCTCTGAGTACAGAATACACCATTTACCTGTACTGGGTCCTCCCATAGAACAGAATGGAGAGTTATGTACAAGCATGACCGGCTCTCTATTCTGAGCATTCTAGGGCCCATTCCAGAGATAGGAGTGGGACCTGCACCTTTCACTGTTTGATGGGATATCCTATATGCCATGAAAGCGCATGGTGGGAACATCACTATAAAAAAGAATACAAAAATGTGTGCACAGATGGGCATAGACTTCTATGTTGCAACAAGAATTTAGCTCTTGACTTGGTGAGTGTTGTCTCTTTAGAAGCAACAGTTAATTGGGTCTGGGGACCAATTCTATGTATTATATTTGTAGCTAAGGCAGCAAGAATGGTATACAGTAGTTTAGTCCAACAGGTGTAGCTAAGAATGCAGGCATGGAGCAAATAGTGGGGCACTTTCCAGTAGCTATAGCTGATAATGTACACAGACAACGTGCTAAGTAATGAAAAAAATATAACACATACCTGTATGATCTGTCTGCTCGTGCAATGTAGTCATTTGCATTGTAAAGGCTTCTCAGACAGCACTGAGATGTCTTTGTGGGCTCCACAGCTAAGAATGGATAGCACTTTACGGTAGGTTATCGCTTGCACTTACCCCTCACTGAGCTCTGACACGCAATACCGACCCCAAAAATTTCGGGCTTCTAAAGAGGCTCTTTATTGATGAATCTATAAAACAGGGTACATACTAAAAAAAGGCTGGTCCCACCCGACCGTTCGGGCTATTCCTGCCCTGTTCACAGTGTGAAAAGGGCAGGAATAGCCCGAAACCGTCGGCTGGGACCAGCCTTTTCTATGTATGTACCGCTGTTTTTATAGATTCATACAATAAAAGGGGCCTCTTCGGAGCCCCGGTTTTGGGGGTCCTGTATTGGATTCATAGCTCGGGGCTGAGCGAAGTGCAAGCGTACCTACCGGAAGTGTATCCAGCTATAATGTAGACATGTTACAAAATGTCACATGGTGTTATGGAAGTAAAAATAGTAAGACACAGTGTAGTTAATGTCTGTAGTCAATGTCCCAAAAGATGCATTGGCATCATGCCTAAACCAATGTGATAAGTACCCCTGGTACAAATATTCAGGTTTTCATTGCAAAAATAAACATAATTAGTGGGGTACTCTGTTGAGCAGATAGTAAACTTGTTGGAAATTATTGTCCAATATTACCTGGCTAGTCTCATTTTGATAAAATGAGTGAGATAAGATGCAATATGATGAATCTAGTCCCTGATTTGAAGCCTCTGTAATGCGAGGAAAGCATTTGCGCAGGCCTCTCTAGTTGCCAAGGGGTTAAAAGCACACAAGCTCAAATCCGTATAATCAACATTCACTCCCGTTTCCAAGTTTAAATTGAGCAATTGTTTAATTATGCGTAAGCGGCAATACATCCAGCACGTTATCTAAATCACCGCTTTAATTCCTGGACTCCCCAATCCAAATTGTTTTTTTTTCCTCCTTTTTTTTCCCCTCTTTCTCGTTCCATCCCTCTGCATCATTAACGCCGGAGAGTTAATGAATATAAAAAGGGAAGAGGCTAATTATGCTTTAATTTACAATGATGGTGCCATCCTGGGACCAAGCAAAATCTGTTTTCAAAACAATTATAAAAAGCATTAGGCTCTGGTAAATAGAATCATTCCCTCTCTGGATATATGTATGTATATGCAGAAGGACGTGTATTTATATACCAATATGATACTGGAATATGCGGATAGGTAGACTTCTAGGGGCATTTCTAGTAGGTGGAAACTGGCACACCTTGTGTGTTAAACATATAATGTTCTGCATATATGATCTATTATCATTAACCTGTAAGCAACATTTGCATATGCATGAGCCTAACACCGAAAATGACTTCAAGAGACAGTTCCAAGGGGCTGTCAATACGGAGCTTATGGTCAACTGTGATCACAGAATCTCAGGGTTATGGCTTAGCGCCTCCTAATTACACTCATTTTTAAAGGAAAGTTCTAGCTTACAGATCGAACATGGAAAGTGCTCGTTGGGAGAGCTTTGCTGCTTCACAAAACAGAGCACAAACATATTCCTCTCTAATGGGTAAGGATTTGCAAGATCTCACAACAAAGTATGGAATGGGGGGGGCCCCCAAACCATGCTCACAGTTGAATTAGGGGCCACATGTATAAAAACTGTCTAGGTCTAAAACTAACTTTGTTGCCCTTAGCAACCAATCAGAGCGCCCCTTTCATGTCATATAGAGCATTGGAAAAATGTAAGGGGCGCGCTGATTGGTTGCTATGGGCAACAAAGTGAGTTTTAGACCAAGACATTTTTCGTACATGTGACCCTAGATTGCACTACATTTATGCTGTAAGGTACAATACCCAAATTATAATGTTAGACTTTAATATTTCGTAAACATGTGTGCTGCAATCTAATGTTCTGATGATGGAGCCACAGAAGTAATCTAAGAGACTGCTCCTTTGGTCACGACATATCCACAATTTCTTTAACCAGTTCCTGACCAGACTTATTTTACTTTTTCTTAGTCCATGCAGGTTTGAACACTATAACGCATTCTTGCACTGGTTACTCTAATTTTGTTGCCTTTTTTCATGATATGTTATGATTTTTTCAAAGGTAAGCCAGAAATGTCAAACTAGCTCTAGATGGCGCCTAATTTATGACCCACTGTAGAGCGGGTTCATAAATCAGGCGCATTTTAGATTAATATTATGCGCTTGAAAGTTGGCGTTTAAACGCCAAACTTCATGCATGTCGCCCACTGTGCCCAATTGGACATTTTCCCTCCATGGTGTCATGTGTCTTGTTAGTGTTACAAGGTCTCAGGTGTGATTGGGCAGCAGGTGTGTTAAATTTGATGTTCCCACTCTCACACACTCTCATACTGGTCACTGGAAGTTCAGCATGGCACCTCATGGCAAAGAACTATCTGGGGATCTGAAAAAAGAATTGTTGCTCTACATAAAGATGGCCTAGGATATAAGAAGATTGCCAGCACCATGAAATTGATCTACAGCACAGTGGCCAAGACCATTCAGTGGTTTAACAAGACAGGTTCTACTCAGAACAGGCTTGCTATGGTTGACCAAAGAAGTTGAAAGCACGTGCTCAGTGTCCTATCCAGAAATAATCTTTTCAAAATGGACATATTTGTGCTTTCAGCATTGCTGCAGAGGTTAAAGGGGTGTGAGGTCAACCTGTAAGTGTTCAGACCATATGCCACATACTGCATCAAGTTGGTCAGCATTACTGTCTTCCCAGAAGGAAGCCTCTTCTAAAGATGATGCACAAGAAACCCTGCAAACACTTTGCTTAAGACAAGCAGACTAAGGACATGGTTTACTGGAACCATGTCCTGTGGTCTGATGAGACCAAGAAAAACTTATTTGGTTCAGATGGTGTCAAATGTGTGTGGCAGCAACGAGGTAAGAGTATGTCTTGCCTACAGTCAAGAATGGTGGTGGGAGTATCATGGTTTGGGGCTACATGAGTGCTGACTGCTATGGGGAGCTACAGTTCATTGAATGAACCATGTACTGTGACATACTGAAGCAGAGCTGATCCCCACCCTTTTGGGCCATAGGGCAGTTTTCCAATATGATAACGACCCCAAACACCTCTAAGATGACCACTGGCTTGCTAAAAAAAATAAGGGTAAAAGTGCTGGACTGGTCAAGCTTGTCTCCAGACCTAAACCCTATTGTACATTTATGGGGCATCCTCAAACAGAAGGTGGAGGAGAGCAAGGCCTCTAAAATCCACCAGCTCCGTGATGTTGTCATGGAGGAGTGGAAGAGGATTCCAGTGGCTGCAACCTGTGAAGCTCTAGTGACCTCCATGCCCAAGAGAATTAAGGCACTGCTGGAAAATAATGGTGGCCACACAAAATATTAACACTTTAGGCACATTTTATCCATTTTCACTTCGGCGTGTACTCACTTTTGTTGCCAGTGGTTTAGACATCGATGGCTGTGTGATGAGTTATTTTGAGGGCACACCAAATTTACACGGTTATACAAGCTGTACACTGACTACATTATATCAAAGTGTCATATCTTCAGTGTTGTCCCATGAATATATATAAAACAATATTTTAAAAAATGTGAGGGGTGTACTCACTATTATGAAAAACTGTAGGTGATATGAAGCTTTAGGCTATGTCTACACAACACAGAAATACCAAGGGATTTTCAGCGGTTTCAGTACTTTGATACCACCGAGAATCCAACTGTACAATATGCTGCATAGACAGCAATGAAAAACTCATGTTGTAGTCTATACAGCACGTGTTTTTAACTGCTACGTTAAAAATCCAGCAAAATATGCAACATATTTTTGTGCAAATCAGTGACAAAAACCATAGTCCTGCACAGGACAAAAAGCCGTTGGCTTACCAACGTTTTTTGTCCTATACTGTGTGGTCCTAGCCTTAGAGTTGTTGGGGGCATGGCTAAAGGTTGCAGTTTGGGCTTTTAATGTTTTTTTTCATCATAGTTTCTTTTATTATTTTATATATTGGGCGGTAATAAAGTCAGTAAAAGACATCTGTGGGGCTTCTTCACATAAGTTTTTTTTTCTGATTCCTCCTGTTACTGGGGCTGATATATTATCCCTGATTATAGAGGAAATACACAGGAAAACAACCCTTTGTACTAACTGTAGAACTACTGCATCTGCAACTACCGATCCCTGGTGGTCATGTGATCGCTGGTGGTGGGAGGCAGGAAGCCATGAGGCTAATGTGTATGTACAGTGATCAGAAAGGCAGAGACAGTATTAAGGCATTTCTGCCTTCTCCGTTGAGAGCTGGCTAATGCTGACAGCAGACTCTCCACTTAAGCTATGTCTATACAGCACAGGTTTTTTGTCAGATTTTCAGTGGTCTAAGGGACGCCCTAATCTCGCCCTGACTTGCCCTGCCTAGGCAGAGCACCCACCCCGAGAAGGATGACCCTGCACTCGAACCTCTTCTCAAAATATACCCTAGTAAACAGGTAACAAACAGACAGAACATAAACGGAAGACAAATGGGAAACAGATGCAAAAAGAAAACAGAGAATAGTTAGACAGGCCGAGGTCAAACCAGGAGTATGCAAGACGAGAGAGCAACCAGGAAGACAGGCCAAAATCCAGAGAACCAGCAAAACAAAACAGCAGAGCAAAAACAAACAGCTAGGACACAAGAAGCAATCACCAGCAGGGCCAGGCTGACAGGACGAGGTTTAAATACCCATCCCCAGCCAGGGATTGGCTCAAGTGCTTAACCCCCCCAAGCACCAAGCCGCACCCTGGCTGAGGCTGCAACAAAATCCTTAAAGGGCCAGTAGCGCAGTCCTGACAGGTGGTTTTAGTATTTCAAAACCCCTGAATATCCAACGGTACCCTGTGCTGCATAGCCAGCAGTGACACATCTGGACAATGCAGCAGTGAATCAACAAGTTTTTACAATAGTTTTACAATAGTTTTACAACTAACAGATGTATGTAAGCATCTATGAAGTTGGTGGCGGCTGCCTTCAGTGGTATTGTAAAGGTGACTTCATTGATGTTGGCAATAGGAGAAAATACTGACCTGTTCATCTGAATGTTATCAGTACTTTCGGCATACACCTGAACCTCACATAATGACAATATAGTTAGATCTGTAAAAAGGTGACTGTCCGTGTTGCTGCTTGCCAGCCATTGTTTGGTAATGTATATGACAAATTGCCTTGAGCCCTTTAGATTTGATTTGGGTGTAACCAAATAAATGCATTTTGCTATAAAATCATTTCCTTCTTTCCTAGTAGATTAACCAATAAATATGTTAAAGGATATGGACACCTGTGCACTATAAAAAATGTCAATTTGGGCTCTAAATGCAAAATAAAGCAACTTTATAAAACAGCCCTTATTAAAAAATATATCCTACTATTTTGCTGCTGTGAAGTTTGTGCAGGTCTTGGATCTGGGTTGTTGTCCTGCAGAAACCTAAACAGATTCATCAGGACACTGTTCCTGCTTCTGATCTCTCCTTATTCTTCTTTCATTGTTAGAGATAGCAGCAGGAAAGGTCAAGAAGGTTGTACACAGCAGATCAGAGCAGGGAGATGATGGAGAGCATACAAGAAGGGCAGCTCAAACATGTTGTAGATATGGTGGAAAAAAACACACAAAGCAGTTTGCTGTGGGAGAATCACTTTGACTGTGAACAATTAATCTTGCAATTTTCATGTCTGAGGTGAGCTACAAGCTGGTCTCAGAGAATGGGGAGATGGCTGCACTTGCACATTTCTCCCCATTAATATCCAGGTGAGTTCTGGAAAAAGCCAAGTACACTCGTTTAGCTGAATACTGAAACTGGGCTGTCTATGAAGTGCAGGTCAGACTGCGTCCTACAATGAGAGAGATGCTCTTAGTAGCTGTTTTCTATTCAAGGCAAAGTATGAGAGCGGGTACAGGACATAGCTTAGAGGAAACGTCTCTTAGAGGAGTGAGGAGGAACAGCTATCTAACCCCCTGAAGATAGGTCCCAGATAGCTTGGAAGACCCCATCAGACAGGTTGGTATGCCTTAACCAGGTAGGTTCGCATCAATTAGGCCCCAGGTAGATAGGCAGGAGATAGGCCCGAGGCAGGTAGGCAATAGTTAAGCCCCAGTTAGGTAGCTAGTCCCAAAATAGGTAGATAGGCAGGCCCCAGATAGCTAGGTAGGTAGACCCAATGTAGATATGTAGGCAGGCCCCATGTAACTAGGTAAATAGGCTATAGGTGCACCCCACATAGGTAGATCGGCTGTAGGTTGGCCACAAGTAGCCAGGTAGGCTGTAGGTGGGCCCCACGTAGGTAAGTAGGCTGTAGGTGGGCCCCACGTAGGTAGGTGGTCTGGGCCCGATTGGTAAAAGAGAATAAAAAAACTAACACTTCTCTCCCTGTTCCCCTGACATGACGACTGGCAGGCCAGCTTCTCCCTTTGAAGCCTAAAGTCGGCGTTGTGATGATGTGACATCATTGTGCCGCCTATATCACCACTAGCAGCCGATGCCTGGTAGGTTTAAAGCCTCAGGCCTTAAACCAACTAGAAATACAAACAGAAGGGCATACTTACAGCTCAATGGCTGGACAATAGACTAATCCCAGTAGGAGGCAATATAAGCCCCAATGCTACCTGGGAGAGGTCTAACAGGTGTAGATGACTAATGAGTAGTAGCTCACACACCTGTCCACTAGGAGAGCAACTCAATGATAAAAAAAAACTGCACACTTGATAAGTACCAGTTCACACTAGTGGACGGGTGTATGAGCTACTACTCATTAGTCATCTGCACCTGTTATATCTCCACAGATGAATCCAGCTTATTCATGAGCAGGTGTTAGCAAAACACACCCACCCAATGCTAGCCCCGCCCACTCACAGATGATTCTAAATAAATGTTAATAGGTAGAAACCAATCGATAAATGGCTTGTGGGCGGGGCTAGCCATGGCTGGGCGGGGCTAATGTCAATTCATGAGTAAACTGGACTCATCTCTGGCAGAGCAGGCAGTGAAATGGCAGATTTGACCATGAAATGCTCTGAAAACTACAACACCTTACATAATAAGGAAAACTGTCTGCATGTCTGTCACAAGCTTGTGCTGTCATCAGGAAAAGCAGCATAACCTAGGTGACAAGTTCCCTATAAAACACCTATAATAGATTTATTTACCTATACTAAACAGCTACGTTTCAGCTCCTCTTTGGAGCCTGAAAAAGGATCCATAGAAGAACTAAAACGTTGTTGTTGTTTTTTTTATTACTTGAACTTTATATTTTATTAAAAAAACTTAAATATAATAATACACAACAAATAGTTGATTTAATTCAAGTGAAATTGAATGTATTGTATAATATAAAGATTTGATGTGTGGGGAAAAAGGCCACGAAAATACCTGCCCAATGACATTCTGTCATGTTTTATATCCTGACCGTGGATTTTGAGGTTCTAGAAACAAAATTTTAAATTACAGTAAAATTCCCTAAGTACAGCATGCATGAGACCTGAGAGATGTCAGTTAATCAAATACTTTGGATTAACAGATCTTCTAGGCTCCATTTGTATTTCATCTATATGTCGCAGCTTTACATAACCCATGCATTTGTGTCTTTAACATAATCATATATCACCATGAAATAGACTATAGTCCAAAAGAGACTACACGTGTCCTGTAAGCCTGCCATAGTATACACCAGAATGCCTTTCTCAAGGTATCCGAAAATATAGCCGCAACATCAACTGCTAAAATGCAGCGTGAATGGTGCCCTGAAGGGGTTGTATGAAATTAAAGAAGATCCTCTGCTCCCCCCTAAAAATAGCACCTGCAGTCTGTGGGCTGTTTTATTTTTGAAGCTGGTCCCAGTCACATAGCCAATCCTCAAGAGTGACACTGTTTTAAGGTGAGGGGGGATCTTCTTTTTCTAATCTCTAACAATTTTTTTAAAAGGGTTCAATAGTGGAAAATCCCTTCTAGTCAGAATGGTTCCTTTAGCATTAAACTGATGACAAAAGATTCCTCCTGCAAAGACCCCCAGCAATCAAATCTAACGGATGGCAAGTGTTCAATTGCCAATAGAATTAAACATGACACACTTCTCATAAACAGCCACAGGTTGCCTGTGTAATGTAGAACATTACAGGTTCTTCAGAAAAAATTATACTCTTTGTAATCCCCTTAATATGGAAGGAAAATCAAAGGGGCTCTATATCCTAGTGGGGTCTCCAAATTATCCTACGATATAAAGGTGCACCGAGAAAGATCACACCAAAAACGCACGTTGGTCTGAATACACTTTCTGTCTTTAGTCTCCAAATGGCAGATTTTTATACTGTTGAAGGTTAGCAAAATAAGAAAGCATCATATGGACCTAGCTGTTAGTCGTTATTGGTTACATCCTTGGCTGAGGCATACTCCCTATAACTCAGGAATGTCCGAACACGGGGCGTAACCTAAGAGGAGGCGCCATCTTGGATTATAGGGTGGTTATCTCACAAGCACAATATGTGGCGGCCATTTTGTTAACACATTATAGAGTGTAAAGATATACAGGCAGCTTTTACGTGCCATAATATAAAGGCATGAGGTGTTATACTAATACATTAAAATGGAGACACAAAGGATCCCACATACATAACCTTTGTTCCCATCCACAGCACCCTTAGACAATGTTCACACGGCTTATTGCCGATGTAATTGCGGGGACGGATTTCGCCCCGCAATTACGCCGACAGCCGTGCAGCAGGGGCGGCAGCTTGCCGGCCCCATAGACATTCACGCCGTAAATAATGTGCATGTCACTTTCTCCCCGCCCGGCGGATTCGCCGGCTGAAAGGGGAGACGTAATCCATAGTTCTCTATGAGAACTGTGGATTACTGTAATGCCTGGGACTGATTTCAGCCGTATTGGAGCGCAAATACGGCGCGCAGTACGGCTGAAATCAGTCCCAGAATAAGCCATGTAAACGAGGCCTTACACTGTGGATAAGACCTATGCATTATAAACAAAGCAACTATTAACTCATAATGAGCTAATGGAATATACGAAAATGAGTTTCCAAACTGGACAACACCTCTGAAAATCACCATCACTTTGTGTTCTTGAAGAGGCCTAGTTGAAGATCTCCTCTTTAATTTAATTTGCCATCTTTTAGGCACACAGGTAAGAAATAAATTTCTGTCCCACACATGTTTGCTTATAAGACCATACAAAGCCATGAAGTGGGAATTGACCATGGGAACCTTTCAGCAAATATCCTTGCAAACTTACATTTTGCCTAAGCCAGTTTTAATTAAATTTACAGGTTGGCGGAATTTTTCTGTACATTTGATGCAAATGATAACAAAATAAATACTATATTTGAATATATGTACAAAGACAACAATACTAGACTGTGTAACATTTCCAGAAAGTCAAAAGAAGTAACAAACATGAAGAGTAAAACGGTTTAAAAAATATTGAGCGTTAAAGGCACGTTGTAATGATTTTAATGCCTCATATGATGACAGTAGTTTTCCAAAACAGTTGAAAAATGGTGACTGGTAATCTAAAAAACAGATAACAGACCAAAGTGAGACTTTTCTCTATGAGGAGGATAATGAAGAGTTGAATAATGGTGTTATGACTAAGCCACCAGTCAGATCAAGACCCATTCCTTCTTTTTCAGCTTTGAAGTCAAGGAACATTTCCTTGAAAGGCAGGAAATCTGTGAAAGTCAGCAATATATCAAATATGTCCCCTGCCATTTCTTGGCGATGAGATTGTAGTGAAGCGATAAAAGCGCTCATGTTAAATGTTGGAATCCGTTCCATCAACTGTTCTTCAATAAATTTCTCCACTAAACTAATATAGTCATTAAATATTGGTGTGTAAGTAAGCTTATTTTCTTCAGTATCTTCAAATTCTTGGTAATACTTTTCCAAAAAATTTCTTTGTAATACTTGAAACTCATCATCCATTATGATATCCTCCAAGTGTCCAACCACACAGTCAAATTCAACATCCTTCAGAGAGGATATCTGTAACGGGTTGCGCCGCGGTCCGTGGTACGGACCACAGTCGCACCCGCGTTCCCCGCGGCGGGTTCCCGGCGGGGACGGGGGACCCCGCGGACCGCACTGCCGGTCGTGGCGCCGCCCGTCCCATCCACTCACCTGGCCTCGCTCCCGTCCGCTCCTCGTCCCCTGCCAGCCGGAATGCGCAATGCTCGCCCCCCTAGGCGCGCCCCGCGCTCGTTAACGTCCCATTTAAAGGGACAGTGCGCCGGTAAAGGGGTAATTGCGGGCGTTTGTCCCTATATAATTTTTTGCACCCACGTCACTTCCCGGGCGGGAATTATGTTGCCTCGTGCCTTAGCTAAAGCGTTCCCCTAAGTGTGTTCTTGCCCTACGTTGTACCAGACCTCTTGCTACGTTTTCCCGACTCCGAACCTCTGCCGCCTGGGCCCTGACCTTCTGCCCGCCACGACTTTCGATTCCCGAACTACGATTCTGTACCTCGCTGCACCTCGGCTGCCACCGCAAGCAAGTCACGTCAGGGGGGACGGACCTTGGTAGCCTCAGCCGCAGCAAGTCCAAACCCGCTTTGCGGCGGGCTCTGGTGAAAACCGGGGGCTACTTAGATTCCGTTCCCTGGCGTGGCTTAACTATCATCGCTTGCGGTGGTCCGGCGGATCCACTACCCAGCCGTTACAATATCGATAGGGTAAAATTTTCTTCTTCCAGGTCCTCTATTTTAGACTGACTAAACCTACTACGCAACGCATGGGTCCACTCCACAGATGTAGCCACTCAGAACTAGGAATAGCAATAAATAACAGGGGGTTTTCTAAACTGGACAACACCTTTAAAAAAACAAGTGAGCAAGCTACTCATTGTTCCACCAAGAAACACAAGTCTTACAGCTGGGGCCCTAGCCTATGAGAGGGCTAAAGTGGCAAAATCTCTTTAACCAATTGTTAGCTCCCACAATTGTGATGTTTTCTGCAGCAGCACAAGATTATATTAGATTTTATTATATATAGGATATCATGTGTACCTTGACTATCCAACATTCTGTAATCTATGACAATTACCTGGCTTTATCTATGTTCCTTTACGTAGTTTTATATTGTACCTTTGTTAGCATCCATTTCTTTTCACTGCATTATACTTTATTTTTATTTGTTTTATATCCATTTTTATTGTTTTCAAGTATAACTGTAATTAAGTCTCATCCGTTTTTTACTTTACTGCATTCGATTTAGGTAATTTCCATCTCTGTGTAGAGTATTAGGGATATATTTTTCATTCATATGAATACGATCAGAGAATTTATTCTACTAAACTTATTAAGAAACAAAAGATAAACTTGATAAACTTGTCAGGGCTAGAGCAAGATACATATAATCTATACTCCCCCTGTACAAGATACTTATTTTCTTTCGTACTACAAAGATTAGCTTACAAAATGAAGAGACAAGTCTTTGAAGGCCTTTTCTAAATACATTCATCAATAGATTTTACTTTAGTCATGAGATAAAAGACATTGTATGTGCTCTGAGTGCACACAGGTTTCTCTGGTTACCTGGTGCACGGACCTTAACTATTAACTGATTAGAGCAGAGGGCAGGCTAAGCTTTGGAAAAAACAAGTTACCTTTAACACAATTACAGATAAGCCATTGTTTTCAGTCCTCACAGCACATGTACCATGTGTTTACTGAAGAAATAGCATCCCCTTCACTTGTCAGTATAATAGCTCAGCTACTTACAGAGACACTAGATCAGGCATCCTCAAACTGCGGCCCTCCAGCTGTTGGGAAAAAA
>JAODAL010023993.1:0-61519 GCA_025379985.1 Phyllomedusa bahiana | reverse complement strand
GAGCAGTCAACAACCAATCTTGTTGATTTGTCCAAGTGCATTCATCGTGCCATAACATTACTCAGACAATCATTAAAACCCTATTGGGCACCCAAAGTGCATGTATTGCTATGTGTGGTGTTTATTCTCAATACATCAATTTGTTATTATTATGTTGCCATTTTTTAGCATTGGCATATCCTTAACATGGCTGGTCAGTGTATGTATACATATAACATAACTTTTATTGGTATGCATTAGGGCATGTCCCTAGGGCAGAGGCAAATATGGTCGTGGCCGCCCCCCCACGGTTGGGGGTGGGGGGGGGGGGGGGGTACGGCTTTTCCCGCGCTGCATGCACTATTCTGTCCAAAAAACCGGTGGAGAATGTCCCATGTTCTCTCTTTCGGGGGGCCCGTGGGTGGAAAACCCGCACAGTGGGGACTGCTGCACGGGCTTTCCATATAGCCCCGTTGTGCTCGTTTGCGGCCAGTTTTACAGACGGTCTGCAAAACCGCAAACTGTCTGAAAAAACGTCCGAAAACCCGTGCCATGGGAACATGACCTTAAAGTTCGGAGGTTTTTTATTTAAGATCCTTGGTGTTATACTGGAAAACAAAAAAATATTTTTTTGGTGCTAAAAAATTTTGGGCCCTTTTTCGGGTTTTGATTGCAAAATCCATTTTTTTGTTCTTGGGCTTATTTTTTTGAGTGTTGATTACATGGTTCAACATTTTTCTTGTGATTAATTTGTTTATTAATATGTAGTGCATCGTAATAGAATTGAACTTGCTCTTTCAAATCCATGTTTTTATTTCCATGTGTTCTTTAAAAAAGTTCTTCAATTTATGTCTGTTTCACATGAATTACCAAAATTTCTTTAGTACAATATTGAGTGCCCACCTTTCGCGTGTATATATTGGAAAGGTGGCAATGCAAATCTAAAAAAATGAGCTGATGGGGAAAAGGGTGTCTTTTCGAATGGCTCCCAAACTATCAAAAAGGGTTTTAAAAACCAATCTTTTAGTTTGGTGTGAGCAAGGATCCCTTTCCTAAGTGTCAGTGTCAATCTGCTTAAGGGGTTGTGTGGATTGAGTTGTACAAAGTAGAAAAAAAGGTGGTTGTTTTTTTTACCTTTTATATATTTAATTATGAGACTCAATTTTTCATGGAAAAAACATTCCCCCCAAAACATGGGAGTAGCTTCAGTTCACATGGTGATGAAAATCAGTCCTTAAAATTATGATCTGCTTGGTAAACCCCAGTTGTGTAAAACAGTTACCTCAATATTTCTATTAACACACAGCCATAAATGTAACTTTTACCTGCCTCACAAATAAGTCCCAGGAACATAACTTCTTTTTATAGTTGCTTCAGTGATTTTTCTTCTTCTTCACGTCAGGTTTTAGGAGTGAAGCTCCTGATTGCCAACCAGGAAATGTAATTACTCCTACCTTGACAGCACAGAAAGCAGACTCATTTAAACTGATAGTTTTTAATAATCCTGAAAGGGGGCGACGAAGCCCCGTGGTTTAAATCTATTAAAATACAATTTGACAACAGGAAAATAGTAGCCCTGTTCTGCAGTCAATAATCTTTAATGTCTAATTTAGAAAACTTGGGAGGGTCCCGGGTGTACTTTCTGCCTATCAGTGAAGTTGATAAAATTTTGGGCGCTTGTCATATGTCACAGCTAATTAAGTCTTCTTCCAATTTTGCTCGTCTTTAAGTGCAGCTCCTCCTTTGCTTATTCCCATCTGTTTCTCCTTCCCCTGGCACACAGTAGGTTTCCAGTTACTTTTTTTTTCCCTTTTTAAAAAAAAAAAAAAAAAAAAAAAAAAGCTCAGAAAAGATGATAAACTAGGTAAAGTTGAAGGGGTTATCTCTCTTAGAGAACTCTTCCCAATATTTGTAAGTATACAGTGGTGGCCAAAAGTATTGGCACCCCTAAAATTTCTGTAGTAATATAGTTTTTTCCCTGAAAATGATTGCAATCACAAGTTTTTTGGTTTATTTCTTCATTTTTTTTGCTTAAATAAAAAACCAAAAAAAAGATTGGTCATAAAGCCAAATTGGATAAAATTAAACCCCAAAACATAAAAAGGGGGGTGGGGCAAAAGTATTGGCCCCCTGTTTGAAAAATCTGTGTGTTCTCTAATTTTTGTAATTAACAGCACCTGTAATTCCTGTGGACCTAACAGGGTTGGCAATAACTAAATCACACTTGCAGCCGTTGCATGGATTTTAAAAATTTTACCCCAACCTCTGTCCTGTGTCCTTGTGGGACCAATTGAGCATGGAGAAAAGAAAGACACAAAGAATGTCTGAGGACTTGCGAATCCAAAATTGTAAGGGGAAGCATGAGCTTTTCAAGGCTACAAATCTTCCCAAAGACCCGATGTTCCCGTGTCTACCGTGCGCAGTGTCATCAAAAAGTGTAAAGCCCATGGTACTGTGGTAACTCCCCAGATGTGGCGGTAAAGAAAAATTGACAAGAATTTCAAAGCAAGATTGTGCGGATGGTGGATAAAGAAATGGACTAAACATCCAAAAAAAGTTCAGCTGCCCCGCAGTCCCAGGGTACAACAGTGTCAACCCGTACTTCCGTCGGCATCTAATGAAAAGGGATGTATGGTAGGTAACCAGGAAAAACCCCACTACTCCCCGAAACATAAAAAAAACCGGGAGGGTTTTCCCAAACTTACCTTTTAAAACCTAATATGTTTTTTGGGAAAAATGTTTTCGGTCAGAGAGACAAAGTAGAGCTTTTTGGGGAAAAAGGGATCAAAAAGAGTTTTTAAGAAAAAAAAAAAAGGCATTGAAAAAAAAGAACACGGTCCCTACAGTCAAAAAGGCGGAGGTTCCCTGATGTTTTGGGGTTGTTTGTGCTCTGGCATGGACTGTTGACCGTGTGCATGGCATTATGAAGTCTGACAAATTTTACAGCTAATGTAGGGTCCCGTGTGAGAAAGCTGGGTCTCCTCAGAGGTCAGGTCTTCCCGCAGGACAAGACCCAAAACACCTTCAAAAAAAAACCCAGAAAATGGTTTTAAGAAAACATGGAGATTCTAAGGGGACAGAATGGTCCAGACCGAATCCATAGAACACCGTGGAGAGATCTCAAAATGGCAGTTTGGAGGGCCCCGTTTTAAAACTCGGGGCCCGGAGCAATTTGCCAAGAAGGGTGGTCTAAAAATTCCGCAGAGAATGTAGAAAAACATTGTGGTTACTGGAAGCGGTTGTTCGAAATTTTTTGGCTAAAGGTTGTGCCCAAGTATTAGGCTGAGGGGCGAAATACTTTTGTCCGGACCATTTTTGGAGTTTTATGTGAAAATCATGATTTGATTTTTTTTCATTCACTTTTGTGCTTTTTCATGCAAGTAAAAAAATGAATATTCAATAACAAAAATTTTTGTTGCATTATTTTCAGGAAGAAACTGAGTATTATCTGACAGAATTGCAGGGGTGCCAATACTTTTGGCTACCACATCTAACAGTCCGTGATGAATAGGACTATAAAGTAACTTCAACACTGTGCTGCAACCACAAGAAAGACAGCATTAAGACAGTGAGCAAACCCCAAAAAGACACAAAAGGTACTTAAAGGATGAAAAATGTTGTATCTACCAATTGAGCTGTGGAGATTTTACCTTGAAAAGGTGGGATAGCATGAGTTTGAGGGTTTTGAGTGGCATGCATCACTTAGAGTAATCAGATAATTAGTGGTCAAAGACCATGTAGCAAACCAAAATTAAATTTTTTCCCCCCAAAAAAAAAAATTTTAATTTTTATGGTTTATAATCTACACACATCAACATAAGCATAATTAAGCAAAAAACATAGATGAACCAGGGGGATACAATTGCTAATCACAACCACCTCAGATGCACTTTAATCCAATAGAAAAATGTAAACAATATACCCCAGAGGTCCCAAATATTTCCTCCCAGCACATTTTCCTCAAAATGTATAGGTTAATCTGGGCATTAAAAGGGGATATTCCAGGCAAAATACAAAAAGCTTTAAATATACACATATACATAAACATATATATATATATTTGATAATAATAGGTTTATTACTTTGCCTAAAATATCCCCTTTCAATCCTCTGATGAATCTATACGTGTTTAACATTTTCATTAATGATCTTACACATGGATTGCACAGTAGAATATCGATCTTTGCAGATGGTACCAAGCTCTGTAAAATAATCGACACAATAGAGGATAATGTGTTATTACAAAGGGATCTGGATAAGTTGGAGCCCTGGGCAGAGAAATGGCAGATGAGGTTTAACACAGATAAATGCAAGGTTAAGCACATGGGAAGAAAAAATCCATTACATGACATGTTAAATGGAAAAAGTCTGGATAAAAGTGACATGGAGAAGGACCTGGGAATCCTCGTGGACAGTAAACTTAATTGTAGCAGCCAGTGTCAGGCAGCAGCTGCCAAAGCAAATAGGATCATGGGGTGTATTAAAAAAGGCATAGATGCACATGATGAGAAAATAATTCTCTCATTATACAAGTCACTGGTTAGACCACACATTTAATATTGTGTACAGTTTTGGGCACCCGTGCACAGGAAAGACATTGTAGAGCTTGAACAGGTACAAAGGTGGGTAACAAAAACAATAAAAGGACTGGGTGGACTGCAATACCCAGAAAGATTAGCAAGATTGGGGTTATTTAGTTTAGAGAAAAGACGGCTTCAGGGGGACATAATAAATATGTTTAAATACATCAAAGGTCAATATAGAGATCTCTTCCAAGATCTATTTATACCCAGGACTGTATCCAGAACAAGGAGGCGTCCTCTACAACTTGAGGAACGAAAGTTTCTGCATAAACATAGAAAGGGATTCTTTACTGTCAGAGCAGTGAGACTGTGGAACTCTTTGTCAGAGCTGAATTCAATAATCAACCAATTACCGGCACGATGGCCCTTTAAATTTCAGAGAAGTGGCGCGTGGGGGAAACAGGAGTGCGACCGGGTAAGTGTACAGGCACGGGGGAACGAGTGCGCCCGTGGCCCTACACGCAAGCCCCGGCGCCACTCGTCCCTGAGAGATGGGGAACCGCCGGAGCACGAGAGCGCCCGCAGCCCCATGGGCTGCGGGACTGTTCGTTACAGGTATAAACAGCAATTTTTTTGTATGAGGTGTAGTTATTCACCTCTTTATGTATGAACACTAAAGCAATCTATGCAGGTGCTAAAGAATGGATAGGGGGAAAAAAAAAAAAAAAGGAAATGGCAATTGTTAGTTTTAAAATCTGACCTCAGAAAATCTGTGCCATGTAGACTAGCGTTGGATTTTCTATTGAGGTCTATGGAGATGGTTTACAGATTCCAAATCCTAAATCAGACATAAAAACATACTATAAATCCTTGCCCAATAGAAGTGTCCTTAGGGTCTGTGCATTGATTTTATAAACTGTAAGGAAAGACACAAAGTTCTAGTTCTTGGGCCTCGTTTACCTAAACTGTCTCACAGCAAGACCAACGTTGTTGCCCATAACAAAATGAAAGCAGGATTGGTTACCATAGACATCAGACAGTCTTACTATTAGGTTGATAAATGAGGCCTTTATGTTCATATTACAATGGTTGCTCATACAAAAGGAACACAGAACGCTCTCCTTCACACAGGCTGAACTTAATACTGTAAAATAATCCGCCATCCATATGGACAAGCCCAGCACAAAGCAGGTGGAGTTCATGTGCATAAGGAGTATAGCAGCATTCAGGATAAATGGGAGCAGCTTGTTCTCTAGAGGAAAGCACATTAAAAAACCACCAAGTATGACTTATGTAGGAGTCTAGGTTCTGCTATATGAGCTGCGAGACAAAGAAAGCAGCTGCCCAGACTAAAATTAAGAGACAAAATGTCATACACAACTTTTTATTTTTCCGGTTTAACCATCATTAAAAAATAACAGCAGTAATAAATTACATTTCCTTCTGTACAACCTCATATCGTATATATATTAAAAAAAAAAAAAAAACGACAACACAATATCTACGTGTTGCTGGTAAAGGTAAAAACAGGCTAGCATATCAGAAAATGGACACAAATGTATCCTATGGTCAACATGGGGTGCAACTAAAAATCCCAAAGTAGTATGACTGCTACAAAACACTTCTAGTAAGTTGGTGGGGGATCATTCCCTTTGCATATATTTTTTTTCCCCAAACGTTAGATCATGTAAATAATCTGGATTGCTGCCCATTACCTCCGGAGTCATTCTGGTTGATGCAGACAGATCCAAGACCGTGGTACCAGCTGAAAGCCATGGGCTGTGATGGATAATTAGTACAACAGAGAGTAGTCAGGAGAATATCTTCGCCAACGTCCAGAGAACAGATGATGGAGCAAGGCTATGTTCACACGCTTAATTGCGGGACATATTTCACCCCGTAAGTACGCCGCGTGTACGGGGGCGGGGCGGCAGCACGACGGCCCCATAGACATGCATTATTCTCGGTGCATAGACGCTGTGAATAACTGACAGGTCACTGTGGATTACCGTAATGACTGGGACGTATCTCGCGCAGTACGGCACGAAATACGGGGCGAGATACATCCCAGTTTAAGCCGTGTGAACATAGCCTAAGAATGAGTTTTTACACCCAATTCTGCAAACATTCAACTTGCACTTGGATTACTATAGCGACCAAGAATGACTTGCGCACAGAGTCTGTATGGGGACGTAAAGGGCCTTTTGTGATCTGCTATTGAAGCAATGCTTCAGGGGGAGAAAACCTCTTCCACAGTTGACTTGAACATGTTTTTTTTGTGTCAGATTTGCACAGAAAGCATCCATTAGAAAAGTTAAAAAAGGTCTGGGGGCGTAGTAAAGGGCCCCAAACCATCTGCATGAACTCATACTAGGCAAATTTTCAAGTAGATGCCAATGATCTCTGTAATGGAGAACAGAATCGAACATTTGAAGGAATCTACCACGTTAACTGAAAAAAGCTTAATATGGAAACAGCTGAAAGGGCTTTTCCGCCTCTCAGACATTGATAGGATATGCAATAAACATGTGATAGGCAGGATCCACACTTGCCTCAATAATAGGCCCGCAAAACTCCTGCTTCAGAAGAAAGAATGGCTGCACATGGGAGGTCACTTCTCTTTCATTTCAATGGGAGTTACAAGTATAGCAGAGTTCTACCCCTTGTGAGTAACCATGCAAGCTCAGCCACTTTTCCTTTCTGAACCAGGAGTTGCAGGGGCTCACTCGAGATGGATGCAGGTCCCAGAGAAAGGACCCACACCTCTCAGACATTTATGGCATATCCTACCAATATGTCATAACTGTCTGAGATGGGAAAAGCCCTTTAATTCAACCTATTCAGAGAATGTGCCCAATCACAGTCGTATAAAAAAAAAAAAAAATATATATATATATAATATATATATATTATATTATATATATATTTATATATTCAAAAGTTTACATACCCAGGCAGAATTTTTGCTTTCTTGGCCTTTTTTTTTTTTTTTTTAAGAGAATATGAATAACACAAAAACCTTTTTTCCCACTCATGGTTAGTGGTTGGGTGGAGCCATTTATTGTCAAACTACAGTTTACTCTTTTTAAATCTTAATGACAACCAAAAACATCCAAATGATCCTGATCAAAAGTTCACATACCCTGGTGATTTTGGCCTGATAATAAGCACCTGTGACCTGTTAGCTTTTATGCACACACACTGATTACAAGCAGAGTGAGTTTCTGGGATCCAGACAGACTTGCATCTTTCATCCAGCCACTGACATTTCTGGATTGTGAGTCAGAGAAATCAAAAGAATTGTCAACGGATCTATGGGAAAAGGTAGTTGAACTATTTAAAACAAGAAAGGGATACAAAAAGATATCCAAGAAATTGATAATGTCAGTCAGCAGTGTTCAAACTGTGATTAATAAATGGAAAATCAGGGGCTCTGTAAAAATCAAACCACGTTAGGTAGACCAACAAAAATTTTGGCCACAACTGCCAGCAAAAATTATTCGGGATGCAAAAAAAAAAAAAAAAAAAAAAAAAAAAAAAACCAACATCAGCTGAAATACAGGAATCTCTGAAAACTAGCGGTGTGGCTGTTTCAAGATGCACAATAATGAGGCACTTGAAGAAAAATGGGCTGCATGGTCGAGTCGCCGGAAGAAAGCCATTACTGCGCAAATGACACAAAGTATCTCGCCTACAATACAGCAAATAGCACAGAGACAAGCCGCAAAACTTCTGGAACAAGGTCATTTGGAGTCATGAGACCAAACCATAAACATTACATTTGGAGAGGTGTCAACAAGGCCTAAGATGAAGGGAACACCATTCCTACTGTAAAGCACGGAGGTGGATCGCTGATATTTTGGGTATGTATGAGCTACAAAGGCACAGGTAACTTGATCAAAGCTGAAGGAAAGATGAAATACTGGAGGCAAATTTGCACTCAGCCCGAAAGCTGCGCATGGGACGTACTTGGACGTTCCAACATGACAACTATCCAAAATACAAGGCCAAGTCGACGTGTCATTGGCTTCAGCAGAACAAAGTGAAGGTTCTGGAGTGGCCACCTCAGTCTCCTGACCTCAATATCATTCAGCCACTCTGGAGAGATCTCAAGCAAAGCGCAGTTCATACAAGACTACCCAGGAATTTACAGCAACTGGAGGCTTTTTGCCAAGAAGAATGAGCAGTTTTACCATCTGAGAAAATAAAGAGCCTCATCCACAACTACCACAAAAGACTTCAAGCTGTCATTGATGTTAGAGGGGGCAATACACATTATTAAGAATTGGGGTATGTAAACTTTTGATCAGGGTCATTTGGATGGTTTTTGGTTGTCATTATGATTTAAAAAGAGAAAACACAGTAGTTTGACAATAAATGGCGTCACCCAACCACTAGCATGAGTGGGAAAAAAAGTTTTTGTGTCATCATTCAAACGCTCTGAAAAAAGGCCAAGAAAGGCAAAATTTTGACAGAGTACGTAAACTTTTGAGCACAACTGTATCACGAACACAGACTTTTTCACTCTGGTCCCCAAAAGCAAGTTTCGGAGGTGTTCTACAGAATGAAGGTCCTTGCCCTATAGAAAGACTGTTGCAAATTACTGGGCTATACAGAAGTAGCCAAGATGATGCTTACGTAAGTTAAACATAAAAAAGTGACTGGGAAAGATTAGGTAGGATTTTTTTTTTATGCCTAATGGACAGAACTTCTCTAAGGTGAAGCTTCAGCCAGTTCCTGCAGTGCACCAAGTTATGTTGCAGAAGGAACTTTATTTTGGCAGCTTCTGCTGTTCACTCAGTAACATGCAGCAGTGGTTAGATCTTAAGTCAGCAAGGGCTTATAGTGAAGGACTACAGTGAAAGAATGAACGACCGTCAGATGTTAAATGATCTTCGCAACTCTATTTTACCAATTCTGAAAAGGTTAGTGGAATTTTACCTTAAAAGGGTTGTCTCACTACAAGGATTGCTTTTTATGATAAAGATCTTGCAAAACAAGTCACTTTGCAATATATGTCCATTAAAACAGTGTCGTACCTATTCTGAGATATCCCATCTTGTATGGGCTACATAAGCTCCTCAGGTAGCTATAGCTACAGACCTGTTTGATCTATCCTGATAGGCTGCCAGCACTGGTTGCTATAGCTACAGACCTGGCTTCTACTGCAGCCTAGTTGAAGCCAGTAAACAAGCCCCTGAATTTAAAAGGAAACCAAGAAACCAGGACTGAGGTAAGATGAATCAATGTAGTGAGAAAACCCCTTTAAGCATATAGCAATAATTTGTTTAAGTCATTTACATAGAATCAAACTGCAAGCTTACGGAAGTGTGGAGACCGAATCACGAACTAGCCATACACTAGTGATTTCAGGCAGCTGGTGTCTGACTTGGCCTGGGCAGGTTGTAGTTGAAACGTAAAATTACACATTGATTTCCGCTTTGATTTGTGGTCTGGTCTGGGTCCAACAGATAAGCTGCAAACCTGTTCAGCATGAACGATTTTCTAACGACTGCCAAATTAATTAAAATATTGCAGATTTTTCCTTTTCCCCGTAATCTTAATCACACTCCTTTGTGTGACAAAAAAGCTACAATACCAACCAAAGGTCCATCCGGCAATCTTCGTTAAAACTTTAGTTTTCATGAGTCAAGCTTTTTAAAGGTTTTGCCACGATGTAATGTTGACGTGGGATCCTCCAAAATGGGTATTTAATCACTTTTCTAAATATATGTGATTACAAAAAGTGAAGCCTGTGAGAGCTACAGCATTGCTCAGTCCCCCTTAGTTACCTGAAAGTCTACATTAGACACAACAAGAGGAGCTGATCTGGCCGCGCTTGCGTGTTTGCACTTCTTATCTGATGACAGGGAAAAGAATGAGCTTTCAAGGGACTATGGAAAAAGTGCAGTGTATGAGTCTATCTGCTGCATAGAGAATCCACTGTTGTAATGTTATTATTTGAGTAAACTTTTGAGACGCTCCCTTCTTCCTTACTCTCTGCTCACCCCCTCCTCCTCACCCCTGCTGCGTTCATGACTCAGCATGATTTGTTTATAGTCTCCCCTAGCTGATAAGGAGGTAAGGAACTCACTTTGTGGCAAAACCTATTTAAGAGGGAAGGTTCCCTCATTTTGGATGAGGCTATGATTAAAGATTCATTCTGAAACTCTGTATGTACTGTGCTTTTAATGGAAGTTATAAAAATAAGTTTTAACGCTATGAGGCTTGCAGGAAAGACCTTAATTGACATTGTTCAGCTTTTGTCAAGGATTTATAATCTATTTTGGATGGCTCTGCACCTGTTTGCCATCTGTCTGAAAAAAAAGCAAAAACTGGTCGAAAAAAACCCACCTACAATCTTAGTGTATAGCCAGCATACCACTATTCAGTGCAGTACACAGTATAGGATCATTCATTTACATACATTTTAACTGCTGCATTAAAAAAAAAAAAAAAAAAAATTGCTTAAGAATCATGGAATATTTAGCTCAACAACAAGAGGGAAAAAGGGAGTTCCGGTCCACCTAATAGGCAATAGCTCCAAGCTTTCCATAGTCCCTGAAAAAAATTGCAGTTTCGTCTTAACATTTTTAAGTATCCACAATAAATAGTGTGATGACACAAATTAGAATTGTTCTCCTGCTACAATTAAATAAAATGTACAGTGTGTTGTTGAGGAGACATTCACTTTACACAGGATCTTTAACAGCCCTATATACACACACACGTGTCAACCTCGGAAGGTGAACCGTTTAAGCCACAGAGAAGCAAGTCAATATAATCATTTGCATACTGTACTGGGTAAGGCCCCATAACTCTGAAAATCTAGATTCTGGCATTTAACTACAGCTTTGGCAAGAGCTTCCATGTCACTACTAGGCACCGTTAACAAGACAGATGTTCTGCCATAATGTGTCTTGCTTTAAGCTGTAATATAAAACAGTTAAATATACAACAATCATTCCAATGTCTACATTTAGAACAGAACACAAGAAAAAAAAAAAAAAAAAAAAAAAAAACACAAGAACATTACAAAATTTTTTTTTTTTTTCTCTTAATCTGAAGTTTGGTCTTTGAAAATTTGTGAAAAGCTGTCCGATCACAGTACAAACAAAAAACAGAAAATTTAGCAACTGCAGAGAAGATTTGGGAGAAAATAGAGGCAATAATTTTGCTTCCAACCCGATTTTGGGGAGTCTACTATAGTGTTGGACATCAAAAACCTGGTTCACGAAAACATTTTTTTCATTATGAAGATGGATGAAGGCTACCAAGTAACTGAAGTTTTATGACTATGTGCTACTAATATATATGCTTAATGTCCATAACCGTATACTAGTGTGAAATGAATGTAAAAAAAACACCAGAACTATTTGCCAAATGAAAGCATAGACCAGCACACACTGAACAGAAGTCAAATAAGCAAAATCATAAATTCTTTATTCCATATAATTAAAAAAAAAATGCACATGTGGATCAAGCTCTGGAAATCCGATGCGTTTTTAACCACTTTGAGAACCAGAGCTCAACCACCACCATGTGCGTTTTTTTTTATTTATAGGATATAAAGACTTTATGGCTTTAAACATTTGATTTTTTTCTGCTCGGTGTCTGCTGGATTATACTTTCTTTGGGCTGAGACTTCTGTCATCTCAGGGACTGGTCTATGCATCACAAATGGATTTGAAATGAGTTGCTTAAAAGGGGTTGTCTCATCTCACTGTTTTATAGAGCAAAGTAGCAGTATTTCATTCATGCATCCTGTTGCTTCCTGGTCAAACTGTCTGTAATAAGCATATGATCTCCGTGTATTCAGACTTCTGCTAATTATATAAACAATCTCCTTCTCTGAGGTCCAGAGAACCTTGAGAGCTAAAGTAAACAGTAGTAATTAGTGTCTTGTCTGAAAGATCAAATAACACACAAGCTCTCAGGCTGCCAGCAGTTACTTGCCACTGACCTGTTTGATGACTGAAGTCACTCCCTGCTATCATATAATACAGACAGCAGGGGTGGACAAAAAAAAAAAAAAAAAAGGAACAAAGCAATATATTTGGAAAACGTCTTCATTTAGTGTTCCCTACGTGTTGAAAGCCAATCTTTGTAGTGAGACAACCCCTTTAACATTACACATCCTGGATGGGTTTATGACCTTTGTGTCAAATGACTATTTGCTAAATGTATTATTTTACAGAGCTCATAGGATAATAGTAACAATTAGATTGCAAATAAGTCACTTTTTGTAGGACTCCATTCATGCAGATCCTTCTGACGCCGATTTGAACCTAGCCTAAGTAGAAAGTGGATCTTTATAATTAACCAAGGAGACTGGACAGTCACTTGTATGAGGTTTGAGAGTTGAAGTCTGCTCCCCTCTCAACCTACAGAAAAAGCATTATTCCTCTCCCTAGGTGGTGTCTGGCATTCCTACTCAGACCTATATACCATGAGTTGTAACAGACATTGTCTATGGACAACAATTGTGTTTTCCTGATCTACAGCGAAAAAAAATAAAGAAAAAATTTAGAACCACTTTAGGGTCTTTTTGTGCTACAAATAGAGATGTAACTCCTGGATGTGGATTGGCAGCCTTAGTGTTCAGCTCCATCAAATACCATATTTTTTACTGCCAAACTACACATGACAATGTAACTTTAAAGCACTGTGGTGTGGTAATCGATTGCATTAGAAGTTAGGAGACTAAAGTAGTGAAACAATCAATATATGAGGTATGACCCACCTCGTTGCTAGCAAAACCTAAATCTGAACAGTGTGATAAAATAAATAACCAAAAAAAAGAAGCAATTAGCAAACATGTTGCAATTATACGGTTAAATACTAAATAAATAAAAAATATTGCATTTGCAAAATGTATACAGGATGCTTCCATTCTTTTTGGCTACTTGAGCCGTTTCCTAAGCGTCTATAGACCTCTCAAGAGGATTTCTAGTAAAAGCACAAAAGTTCACTTAAAATAATTTAGCCATTTGAACATTCGCTATAGTTGTTACCCCAGTCATTTGCCAATGTTCCCCTGTGGTCCAAACTCGCTTTCTTGGTGGGTCCAGACCTTTCTAGATAGTCTGGTAATGAACTGAAGTCTTCTTGTTTGTGTTGTTGAGGCATTGCTTGTGTAATGCCTACTGGTTTAATCCTGGTGTGTTTTTGAGGGGTGTGATAATCGTAACTATGATCTACATTTGGTTCCCTTTGCTCTTCTAGTGGTGGGACACGAGCAAGTTTCTTTGTAGTGTTTTCTCTGGAGTATCGAAAGGAGATGGTGCTCTCCTGGGACTGTCTAGTGTTACACTGTAAGAGGTCTGTAGTGTTTGCCATCTGTCTAGAGTCCATTAGCAGCTGGCTACTTGAACTAGAACCCGGAGGCTCTCTGCTATAGCCCGGTTTCAAAGGCAGAACTGGCGTGTAGGTTTCAAATCGCCCAATTGTTGGAACAATCTGCTCCAAAATATTACCTTTCTTAAAAGTTGACCCTTTTTCTGATATACAAGAAACTTCACATCGCCAAGAATTTTTTCCATCCTCCCAAGGAACAAGATCATCATAGGACTTCGGGCCACTCTTAGGCATATGCCTAGTACCAAGCTCCAACTCTAAACTCTCTGTGTCCAATGACTTGCTTCTTCTGTTAAGCGACAGTGGAACTGGACTTGAAGGATTTAGCCTATACTGGTCCAAGTGACGGGGAAGACTTGTCACTCCCCAGTTATAACTTTGGAAAGAATGATGAGAGTCCATCTGCAACAGTTGTTCATCACACTCGGCCAGTGACTCTTGTACACAGCTGTGATCAAAACCCTCAAATGAAGTAACCACATCTTCATCTGGACTTAGGTCTATCTGTTGCTCACACTCGCCTTCATTTTCTACATCTACAACATCAAAGGTCACCATAGTAGGAAGAGCACTAAGATTATGATGGAACGAGGAGCTTGAACCAGCACTGCCAAGTCTTTCAGAAATACTTGAAAAGAGCATGCCATTATTAGCAAATTCAACAAGCGTCTGAGAAAAGTTCACAGCCTGCTCACATTCATTTTCCTGACTATATCCAGAAACGGAAGAAAAGTTAGAATCAAATACATTCTGAAGGTGGTCCATGTGTGTAACATTCGGGTTGGAAGCTTAGAAACATCTGTCATTCTTAGGACCCTCTGGTCTTGAGTTCCAAGGCTATCAACATTCAACTCAAAACCAGAGTCTTCGACAAAACCATTTCCCTTGATGTCCTGTATGTAACCACCCTGTTTGGAGTCTGTTAAAGAGGTTTCCTCAAAGTCTTTCCAGCCAAGTTTCTCGCGTTGAGCATTTTGCATCTCTTTGTCATCGCCATCTTTGTTCACCTTTGGTAAGAAGTACTGTTCCCTAATAAGGCAGCTCTTGTTCTTGTCAGCTAAGCCAGCAGTTCTAATTTCACATTCAAGGTTTTGCTTTTCTTTGGAAAAAATCTCTTGACCTAGATGATCCATTCCTTTCATCACAGCTTCTCGTTGTCTATCCCAGAACAGTAACTGTTTCTGAATCACGGCCAGCCGTTCCTCTTCGGTCTCTGTTGCCCCTTTTTTGTGTTTAACATTCTGAATTAGTTCACTGTCTAAAGGAAGACTAAAATCAAAAAACTGATCAAATATTTCAGAGCACATTGTTTTACTGTCATAGAGAGACTCTCCACCAGGTGCAGGGCTTACAAGACTGTCATCCGGTTCATAAAATTCATAAAGAGCATCTCCACTGTAGCTGTCTCTAGGAAGACGTTCTTTTTGGGAAAAGCCTTCTCCACCATCATCATCAGGGCCAGGGGTAGTAGAGTCATAGTATCCTTCATCACTATTTGGAGCAGACTCTTGCTGATCGCTTTGAGGAGTTAACAGCTCTGTATTGCTGAGAACACTTCTGTCAACGAAGGCATCTTCAGCAGCCACGGCATAAGCAGCAGGTTCCAGCTCGGTAAAGCTTTTCGACATGTTGTCGTGCTCCTTTTCATCTTCCACTCCATAGCCAGCGTCTGCTTCATGGCCATTTTCTAACAGCTGCTGAAGATACTCTTCCTCCATGTCATCCGGTGTTGCCATTTCCTCACCGCCTCCTTGATAAGTAACAAGACAAGAGCTCCTCTTTGTTGCCTCTCTGCTTCTTTCTACAGAGATTGAATTATCACTGATGTTGTCAATGTCCTGTTCAGCTATTATGTCTCCACAACCTGTAAGGGAGTCGAAACTCTTAAGGGACGAAACATCCTCAAACATCAGGCTTAGCTGATCACCAGCAGAAGGAAGAGGATCTCGGTCAATAGAATCAGACTTTCCACTATCCGGAAAGTCAGCTTTAGGATCAGAACAATCAATAAAACCATCAGATTTAGAACCAGTGTCATGATTTTGAGCTACAGAGGGAACCTCATTGGTTTCTACAAGCAGTACGTCAGCTTTTTGTGGCACAATGTCAGACACGCTCACTGAACCAATAGGCGACTCTTCCTTCTCGCACTCCACAGTGACCGTGTTCAGAGAAGACTCTGCTGAGACATGAGAGTGCAGGCTGCTGATCTTTGGCTGCTGCTGGTGGTCTTGAAGACCATCATCTTCTGATGGGTATCTATTTAACCGCTCTAGTATGACACTCTGCGTTATGTGGTCATACCGTTCACACTTTTCTGGGTCAGGGGTTTTGTTTTTCTTGTGACGACGGATGCTACTGAACAATCCCTTCAGTCCTTTCTTTGGTCTGGGAAAAGAGAACGATTTGTCGCCATTGAGCTTCTTCTCAAAACATTCAGTGCTTCCCATTGGGGATACATCATGAAAATTAAATTCAAGCTTCACTGGTGAAATAATACCAGAGTCTGCACTGTGGGAGCTGGGAAGAGTACTTCCTGGGGCAGAAAGATCACCTCCAGGATGTCTGCTGTTGGTATTATCGGAGTTGCCATCTTTATCAGCCTCAGCATGCACATCACTGATGCCATCATGGGTCTTGCTTTTAGTCACCGATTTTCTTGAGCTGCCTTTTCCTAAACCTTTGTGCTTTCCCCCAAAGAAGCTGGGCAGGGTACAAATACTCCTTCTGCCTCCAAAGAATTTGAAAGGATTTTTTTTGGGCTTTCCTGTAGTTTGTTGGTCCACACATGATCCAGTCTGTATTATTGGGAGAATATCTACTTTGACAGTAGATTCTTCGTCACGAGGAACCTCAACCAGTGTTTCACAGACTGAAATGGAGGACTTTACAGCAGAAGTTTCCTCCTGGTAATTATGGCCAGCTTCCATGACAACTTATGCATCAAACAGGGTGCAGATCGGAAGAGTAACGGCGGAGGCACTGGAGGTGAGCTACGAGAGGCAGAGGAACATTTCTTGTATTCCTGCAAGGATAAAGAGGAAAAAAAAAAAAAAAAAAAAAAACATAAGTTGGTTGATAAATCCCATAGCTGCATTGAATAAATATATACAGTTTTTAGTAGTAAATACCCTGTTTACCCGAAATTGCATTTTTAGTTATGCAATTCAGAGTTTGGCTGCTTATGCTGATGTTTGTGATGAAATCACTAAAGTATAATATATATTGATGTTTAGTTCAACAATAAATGTGAATTATTGTTCATAGAAAAAAAAACATCCCGTAAAAATAAGTCTTAGCTCGTCTTTAGGAGCAAAAATTAATATAAGACACTTATTTTCTGGGAAACCGTGTAGGACCATGAATGAGATCTATTAGGCCCTGTTTCCACAGCAAACTTTGGTGCGGAATGAATTTTGTAATTTAGAATAAGTGACAGGTCATTTACGTCACACTGTTTTTGCGCAGAAACTGCATCAGAAAACTAAGGCTCATGCAAAAAAGCATCCGTTTTGACATGATTGGATGTTTTGGGTTTATTTTACTTTTTCATTATTGAATAAGTCAATTGGTCATCACCAGTCTAGGTTTTTAATCTAGTTGTAGTGTAGAAATTTTAGGACAGGGCTTTGAGAAATGGACAAAATCCTGCACAGCCACGTCGGGGTTGTGTTTGTGACCTGCCAGCACATGTAGACATCTAATCAATGCTTTAGACCACCAGGACAAAGCAATCACTAGAGCATTGTTCCGGACAGCCAAGACTACTTGAAAAGCTTGTTTTGTTGTCACATGTATTTCTCTCAGCCTGGGCTACATGGAGACTTTTTTGTATCATGAATGATTGGTTTTATCTATTGAAACAGAGCTGCAGGCCAAAGAAATAGGAGCTACATCTTGTGGACTGAAACGGTTACTCAACACTTAAAAAAAAAAAAAATCAATCGATTGCGGTTTTCTATGAGTTTTAACTTCTATTCCTTTGATCTGGAGCTAAATAGTTAAAACCAGTCTCTATAACCAAAGTCTTTATATAGCCCAGATCTTATATAAAATAGTCAACAGAAAGCACCCACTGCTCCTGACATCAGACCCATCTTCAGCTATAAAGCAAATGGTTGAACTAGGAGCCCCCACTATATCTGCTATAGGAGGTCAGGCACACCAAGGATATGTCCAGATCTGTGTGAGCAGTTCCATCACTTCTGAACTGCAGAATGCATTACCTCAAAGCAAATGAGACCTTGATGGACCCATTCAGAAACCGCGGAATTCATCAGACTCCGCTATGAGCTTTCGCACAATGGATCCAGCACAATAGTTGCAGCCTCCATCATGAACGGAAAAAACATTATGGATGTGCCAAAAAACATAACACATTGGGTCTCCTATAGCAGGTCTAATAGCAGGGAAGGGCAGTTTGCTCTGCCACCCGCCAGATGATCATGGAAGGGATCTGGAGGAAATTAAAACCAGTGTTTTCACTGCAACATTTCTACAAACTACCGATTCAGATGAAACCCTGCAGACTGACAACCACGGAGAGCAGGCCGGCAAAACACATGGCCCATGGGTGACTTATGGCCAACCAAAGGATTTCTGGCAGCCTGCAAAGCGGACCACAAAAGGGAAAGGCTTGTGCAAAGTCCTCCCCAAAATGGGTGTTACTGGTGGTGGTCTGGTTCATTCTACCTCCTGCCAAGTGGTGCAAATCCATAACAGAACATTTCTAGAACTTACTTCACCAAGTGTCAGAATCTGATAAAGGAAAGATGTAAAAAAAAAAAAAAAAAAAAACCACACAAGTTCCAGGGTATCCCTAATCACGCCAGAAATTATCACTGCACAACGCAACTTACTGCGTGATATGTAAGTCCGAGGAAAAGATCGGTGGAAGCACAGAGGGCTCAAGAATCCAGATGTTCATCATCTTTTCCAACAGATAGTGATCTTCAATGCATCAACTATCACCAGAGATTTCAAATGATTATAACATGTCCCAAACCTAAGACAAGAAACATTAAGAGAAGTTCAAGGAGTAAGTCAGCAAATACAACTCGAAGTAAAAATCTATGTGGTTTATTGAGACCCACAACATGTACTGCTTTATTTATTAGTCTGCATTCTGTTTTGCATACAAAAAAACAAATAAAATAAAAGGTTGAAACGTTTTATGACAGATAAATAAGAAAAACTAAATAATATATATGTGTGTGTGTGTAAATTATATTTTTGTGTGTAAATTATATATATGTGTGTGTGTGTGTGTAATTTATACATATGTGTGTGTGTGTGTAAATTATACATATGTGTGTGTGTGTGTGTGTAAATTAACAGTGTGTGGTGTGGGGTAAATTATAATGGGTGTGTGTGTGTGTAAATTATACATGTGTGTGTGTGTGTGTAAATTATACATGTGTGTGTAAATTATGTGTGTGTAAATTATATATGTGTGTGTGTGTGTGTAAATTATATATGTGTGTGTGTGTGTAAATTATATATGTGTGTGTGTGTGTGTAAATTATATATGTGTGTGTGTGTGTGTGTAAATTATATATGTGTGTGTGTGTGTGTAAAATATATATGTGTGTGTGTGTGTAAATTATATATGTGTGTGGTGTTAAATTATATATGGTGTGTTGGTGTGAAATATATATGTGTGTGTGTGTGTGTAAATATATATATTGTGTCGTGTGTGTGTAATTTATATGTGTGTGTGAATTATATATGGTGTGTGTATGTAAATTATATATGTGTGTGTGTGTGTGTAAATTATATATATGTGTGTGTGTGTGTAAATTATATATGTGTGTGTGTGTGTAAATTATATATGTGGTTGTTGTGTAAATTATATGTGTGGTGTGTTAAATTATATATGTGTGTGTGTGTGTGTAAATTATATATGTGTGTGTGTGTGTGTAAATTATATATTGTGTGTGTGTGTGTAAATTATATATATATATATATATATATATATATATATATATATATATACCACACACACACATATACACACATATACACACACTTTGCAAATTGAAAAACTGAAAGGTGTGGCGCACATATGTATTCAGCCCCCTGTACTCCAATAATCCTAAATAAAAACCAGGGTGACCGACAGCCTTTAGAAGTCACATAATTAGTAAACTGTAAGCATGTGGAAGAATTTGCCAAAGTTTGGAAAAGCCCATTTTCTTCACATTTCCCAAATACTTGCTCAATTACATAAAACGTCAAGATACATTTAAAGTCTGTGGCCAAAATGTTTACAAATGAGGAACAATACATTGGGTATGAATACTTTTGCAACCCACTGTATATACATACAGTCAAATCAGGACATCCAAAGAAATAAAATGTTCAGGGGCACACTGCTGCGGCTGCCCCACATAAGCAAACAAGACCATCTGACCCGGACAAGACGACCTTATCTGCTGTTATGCTACCCTAAAAAGATCCCATGTGATGCAAGCTCACCTTTTTCAGGACAGATGGGCTCATAAAGCTTGATCAAAATGTGCACTAAAAAGCTCAAGTTTGTATGTAAAGTAAGTTTTAGGGGTTTTCTCACCACGCAGTTTCACAGTCACAGCCAGTTTCCTTTCACTCTGGTCTCCTTGGACTGTGGGTGGTTCTATAGCAGCGATTAGCTTCTCTATAACTAGCTGAGACATGGCAAAGAAAGCGCAGGAGAGCTAATCTTCAGTAAACAAAGCTACACGTGCTATGAGGAGAGAAAACAATTGCTCATAAAAAAGAAAAAACTAATCTGGTTAGCATTAATGAGTCTGCCTAGAGTGAGCGCTATGGTGAGGTCACTCCCTGCTTCTATCAGATAGAGTTAGGGTATGTTCACACAGCTTATTTTGCCGCCTATTTCAGTGTGCATTTTGCCGCGTATTGTGCTTTATACGAGGCAAAATGCGCACCACAATTACGCTTTGGAATTATATGCCAATTACCGCGTGGTTCCAAAACACACGGCATAATGCGCCGCAAACCATATGCGCCACAATAAGCCGTGTGAACATAGCCTTATGGTCAGGTAACCATAGTGTGTGCACTCCGAGCAGAGAAAAAAAAACAAAAAAAAAAAAACAATGTATCCAATTACCTATGACAGAAAACTGTCGCAGCAAATTTCATACATCTGGGTCAATGTGTTTTTACTTCAATTCTCTAAAAACATTACTGCAACATTTAAACCAACTAAAACCTGTTTTAAAGGGTATGTCAACACGGTAAATTTATGGAAGAAATTTCTGTGACTGTATTATGTATGTGAATAGGGTTTGCAGAGATCAATGCACCTGGTGCAGCAACAAAACTAAACATGTATGGAACAATCTCTGTCGCAGAAACCTGGGTCTCGTAAACATACTCTTGCAGAGATCGGCTCCGTTTTTGGAAGTACAGGTGTGCAGAACCAGATATCACCATACAAATATCATTGTGCATTTATGTTTCATTTTGCATCAATGACAAAGTGGTATTCTCACTACGCTGATGAGCTATAAACATGTAGGTAAAGTCCATTATCAAATACATTGCTGCTCTGATTTAGCTTCATTTCAGAATAAGGAGCAGTTTTTATCTCCTGCTTGTATACACAAGCTTTCCTCGGCTGCCGATCACCTCTCTTTGTTCTAGCAGCCCGGTTCAGGATGGTGATGTCACTCCCTGCTGTGTCTTAACAGCAGAACAGGAGCTGGTTTATCGTTCTTACTGACAAACTTTAACTCTGTAGCCCAGTGCCCTTCTGGTAAAGCTCCAGCATAACCAACATCCCTCTAAGGCAGTGTTCACACGGCTTATTCCCGACGGATTTGTGAGCCGTATTGAGCTCACAAATCCGCCGTGAATAAGGGGCGGGGCCGGAGCGCGGCTGGGGCGCCGCTCCCCGGCCCCATAGACGCATTATCCACGGCGCGTATTGCGCCTGGATAATGTGCATGTCACTTTCTTCCCGACGGGCGGATTCGGCGAGCGGGGAGGAGCGACGGATCCACTGTTCTCTATGAGAGCAGTGGATTACCGTAATGACAGGGACGGATTGGAGCCGTACTGCAGCGCAAATCTCCCCGCTCGGCGAATCCGCCACGGGGGGAGAAAGTGAGCTGCACATTATCCAGCCGCAATACGCGCCGTAGATAATGCATTGTCTATGGGCCGGGGAGCGGCGCCCCCGCCCCCGTCCCGTATTCACGGCGGATTTTTGGGGGCAATAAGGGTCACAAAACCGTCGGGAATAATCCGTGTGAACACTGCCTTAAAGGGGTTTTGCCACGAAGTAAAATTGACGTGGGAAGTTTGTAAATTAAATAATAAAACATTTTCACCATTCATTATTATTAACATTTTTTGTAATAGCTGCTTCTTTAGTGATCCATTGTTTACACCTCATCTCCAGGGGATACGACCATGGCTGAGAGCTTCTCAGTCCTGGTCGCACATGCTCAGACATCACTTCTCTCAGGCAGCTACTGAGTGTTCAAACCCAGGTGCTGTCATTCTACTCCCGTCCTCTGTACTCCTTAGTAATTAGTCAAACAGTGCAAATAAATTAAAAAAAGAAACCCCAATCAGGTCTGTGCATTGATAAAGAGAAAAGAAAATCCACAGATTCGGTTCCTGCAGGGATTTGAACCGACGACCCTTGTGCCTGGAGGCAAAAGTTTTACCTCTGAGCTACAATACAGCTACTTACAGTTCTACAGATAAACAGACCTTTCTTTGACTAGAGAGGGGAAAGGCCTGGTGATGTCATCCTGCTGGGTCACATGATATGCAATTCAAACAAATCATACACGCCCCATTCTGAGCACACAGAGCTGGATGCAGGAGGTATGAAATGAGATCGTGGCAAAACCCCTTTAAATTCTGGAGTGAAATACATTTTTATGTGCCGTTATGCACATTCCCTTAAAGGGTTGTATCACTACATTAATTCATCTTACCTCAGTTCTGTTTTCTCGGTTTCAGTCTTGAATGCAGGAGGGTTTACTGGCTACTACTGCTCTGCAGTGATGAGCTGTTGAGGACACCAGGTCTGTTGCTATGGCGACCAGCGCTGGCAGCCTATCAGTAGAGATCAAACAGGTCTGTAACAATAGTGACCAGAGGAGCTGATGCAGCCCATACAAGAGGGGATATCTAGGAATAGGTAGGACACTGCTGATGGACACATATTGCAAAGTGACTTGTTTTTGCAAGATTTTTAACATAACGAGCAATCCTTGTAGTGAGACAACCCTTTTAATGTGGTGTCTTTTGGGGTGCATCTGTATTGTTTAGTTTCTTATGCATTTTTCCCCAGTACAGAGAACTGTACATGTTACATATGTGTCTTTGTACAGTCCAAAAGAAATAGATATGTTTTGCCTCCAGACTCCTCGTACAGCTGTGTCCATGAAGTCTAAGGCCAAGTCCCCAGAAACGGTCGGATTTTCAGCGGTTTAAGTATTTTGAAACCGAAGAAAATCTGATCGCTTAGCAAGCCTAAAGACGACGCATCCAAAAGCACTGCGTAAATCGCATGCAACATGCAGGTGCATGTTTGGCTGCGTCAGGAACTCACCCTATAGTTTGAATCGGCGTCTGCTGCGTCTTTCGGATCAAGAATTTACATGGCAATACTTTGAATGGATCCGAAAGATGCATGTAAAACACCTATTGCCTGAACGCCGATGCGTCTTTTACATTGAAAGCAATGGAAATCACATTGCTAGATGCGAGTTTGGGTCCATTTAGGGTCCAAAACACGGATCGAAACATGCAGTGTGAACATACCCTAATAGAAAATAAATGACCTGTAGTCTAAACAGGTCTTCTTTCAAGCTTGTTTTCCGGCACCGGTGGAACTAGGAATCTGTTGTATAATCCACCGGAGTTTTGCCGTCAGCTTCCCATACTATCAATTGTATGGGCTGAGAGGGAAAAAAAAAACGAGAACCGACCGCAGTTATTGTGAAAATAGTGACAAAAACCGCGGTCATGTATTGGAAAAAAGCCGTCAGCTTTCCAACTGTTTTTGTCCTATGCTGTGTTTCCAGCCTAAAAGACCTGAATAGCTTTTTTTTTTTTTTTTTGGCCTTATTTTTTAATAAACACTATGCATTGGAGCATGCATTTTTAGCTGCACTTTTTTCTGGCCCATTAAAAGGAAAGAACCCCTCCCTTCCCAAAAAAAACAAAACACATAGGGGCTTTTTACACGGCACAGGACAAATTTTCCGGGTTTTGCCGGGGGTATTTGTCCGTTTTGCGGCCCCCCTTCCCCCCGGCGCGGGGGGGGGGGGGCCGGCTTTTCTCCGCATGGCGGAAAACCCCCCCCACCCTCCCCCCATAAGAAGCACATCTCCGCCCAGAAACCCGGGAGGGAAGATGGTGAAAGTTCAAATTCTTGCGCCGCGATAAAAACCCCGGGTTTTCCATAACACAATTTGGGTGCCTTTTCGGGCGTTTTTTTCAGGCGGTCTAAAAAACCCAAACCCTTTGGGAAAAAACCATGCCGTGGGACAGGGCCATAGGGGGGCCACAGGAGAGAAGTTGCAAACGGGCTATAAAAATGTAACATTGTGTCTTTAGATCAATACATTTTTTGGGAAACGAAAAAAAAAAAAAAAAAAAAAAAAAAAAAAGGAAAAAGCAACTTCTTTATGCATTCAAAACTTTGGCCTTGCCTCCACTACGCAGTTTTTATCCCCCCCCCCCCCCCAAAATAAAAAAAGTAGGGCCATTTCAAAAACGGTTTTTCAACCCGTAATTGCGGGACATTTTTCGCCCGCAATAGGGCTTGAATAAGGGGCGGGGACCAGCTTCCCCCATATAGACTTTTTTACCACGGCGCGTTTTCCCCCCGGGATAATGAACATGCCTTTCTCCCCCCGCCGATTCGCGAGCGGGGGGGGAGAGACGGAATCCATATTTTTAAAGAGAACTGTAAATTCCCGAAATGCTGGGAGGATTCCAGCCGTAGGGAGCGCAGTACGGGCTGAAATCCTCCCCAAAAAATAAGCCGTGTGAACGGCCCCGTAGTGTTTTGTACAGCTAACGTGCAACGCTTTCCTTATACCCTTAGGTAGGTAGGAGGAGAGTTTTGAGAGCTTATTCCTCATAAAAGGCTGGTTTTAGCTGCCTGTGTGGACCGTGCGCCTCCATAATGCAGCATGGGGTGCAGTCTTTTTCCTGTCAGATGCGAAGCATATGGCATAAGAGGTGCAGTACTGCCTATGGGTGTATGATAAAGGTTCGCTTACAAGGCCAAGCAAGCAGTGATATGGGAACATTCCTCTCTGAGGTCTCCAAACATCTGGGTGTCCCTGGCGAAGGCCGTGTTATTGTGCGCTCATTGTCATTTGCATTTCTTAAAATAGCTAGTGAAAAGTACATGTCAGGGCCATGATAAATAAGTCATGGAGGCAGAAGGACGAGCCGATGGGATTCTTTCACAAGGTCTGATACAAAGTTCTGTGGAGACTAAACATACAGGGTGAAGTTTTCCATGGAGACGGTTGAAACCCAGACGACAGGGAAATTCTTCATTTATTTTGGACAACGTCTGGGCCCTCATAAAACTCCGGTCAGCAGCTGTTATTAGAAGTCACTGCAGCCATAACAAACCAAGCCCGAGAGCCGGGCCGCCCCACAGCCAGACCTGCACCACAGCCCCCTACTCCTCAATCAGGATCCTAGGGGCTGCAGGCGCCTCTGATGAGGGGCATACCAAACCCTAAGCAATTTCCCTAAAAACCGTGTCGGGCCAAAGTTCACACCCAGATTGGTGTGGAAAGACAGGATTTCCATCTGAATGGGAGATCTGTGCTGTAGTTCACACTATAGAATACAGCTGCACATTTCAAACCCGTGGACAAAAAATAAAAAATGGGCATGTCAATTCTCTGACATAAAGGGGCCCCTGTGACACTGTCTAGGGCTAAGACATGCAACCAAGTTTCCCCTTCAATTTTATATAATGCTCGAAAAAAAAAAAGAAAAAAGGGGGATGCAATTGGTTGCTATGGCCCAAAAAAGAAAATCTTGACCACACAATTTTTTATACATGTCCCCCAAAATTCAAAGACAACTGTGTGACACAGGTAAGCGCTGCTGAAACGCCTCCGAAACAGCAGGCACGGCAAAATTAGGACACAGCAGAAATCCAAGAGGATCATTTTTAGGGTATGTTCACATTGCGTATTACTGAACGCGTCGCAATACACCATGTGTTTTAGAAGTACGCGCTGTTCAGCGTATACTTCTAAAGCACGGGAGGGGGCCCCCCCTTTACTTGCATATCATGCCAAAACCCAAAATTCACCTCTCTCCCCTGACGTAATTCATAGTCGTTTGAGAGCTATGAATTACCGTAATTGTAAGTGCAAATATGCAGCGCAATTACTCCATGTGAACACTGCAGCACATTACATATGCACCGCAATATGCCTTGTGAACATACCCTAAGGCTGTGTTCACATGGCTTAATTGCGGGACGTATTTCGCCCCGCAATTACGCCGTGTGTATGGGGGCGGGAGGGGTGGCAGCCCTCCGGCCCTATAGACATTCATTATTCCGGCGTGAATACGCCATGGATGATTGACATGTCACCTCTCTCCCCGCATTGTGATCCATAATGCTCTATGAGAACTGTGGATTACCGTAATGACTGGGACGGATCTCGCCCCGTATTTCGCGCAGTACGGCGAGAATTACGGGCTGAAATACGTCCCAAAATAAGCCTTGTGAACATAGCCTTAGAGTGATACACTTTTTAGAACATGTTCACACACTCCAGTTAACTTGCGTCTTTCTGTGGCTTTTATTTTTCCCCAGCCTCAGCAGTACAATGTAAAGAAGTATTGCTTGCACTAATAATAATAATGTTTTATCGCACTTTTATTCTGGTATTAAAATAATTGATGGAGAAAAAAAAAAAAAAGTGATGGGACATAGAGGATGAACAAAATATGTCATTTTAGTGTACTTTCTGAAAGCAGCACTAAAGTCTCCTTCACACACACACACACACACACGTGTGAGGACAATATGTCACAAAAATGCATGCCTGAGGGGGGTGTTCACATGGTGTATAGCGGCGCACACAGGTACGAACTGCAATACGTCTTCGTTATCGCTGTTAAAAGTACGTACCTGCAAGTTTGTACTTTCAACGTGCAATGACCAAAAGCAGCTTTCTGCTTCCTATACTTTTGTATTTCTCGGTGTGTAAGGCTATTTTCACACGGCTTATTGCGGCGCGTATGGTACACGCCACAATACGCCGGATGTTTTGGAACCAAGCACTGACTAGCACGTAATTCCAATGCACGGGGGCGGGGAGGGCTGGACGGGCGCCGGCCCCATAGACATGCACGTTCATCGGCGCTTATTCGCCGCTAACAATTGACATGTCAATCCCCCCCCCCCCCGCGCGTACAATACGATTGTACTGTATGCGAGGGGAGATGACGCGTAATCCATAGTTCTCTAAGAGAGCTATGAAATACCGTAATTGCGGCGTGCATTTCGCCGCGTATTAAGCGCAATACGCAGCAAAATATGCGCGCAATTACGCTAGAAAATAAGCCGTACATACCCTAAGCGTGAAACACAATCGCAAGATTGTCATCTGGACGGCGATGATGAGGATTTTACATGAATGCTGGACTTCTATGCGGAGCGTACTGCAGCGCAAATCCCCCACAAATGCTCAGTATGCACAAACCCTTGGGCTACATGACTGTCACATTTTAAGTAAATAACTTCTTGTGCCTTTTCAGTGTAGTTTTTCCCCCATAACAAATAACGTCATCCCTCTTTAAATCACAGGATTTGCAATGTGAAAAAAACACAAACAACTTTTAGTTGTATTTTGGTTTAACACACAAATGTGACTTGCAACTCTTGGACAGCAGAAAACTACCGGAAAGGTTTTAGCAAAATCCCTACGTAGCACATATACCGAGTTAAAGCTAATTTCATGCTGTTCTAGTCTACACTGTCTTGGTGTGAAGCAGTATACCACATCCTAAGACCAGGTCAAATCTGCATCAACCCAAAAATGAAGCCTGCGGCAGAAATCCAAAGGTGTTTCAGGGATTTACACTACACAGCATATTTTTGTTCAATGTGAACATAGCCTCAGGGTGATGTTACACGCAGTAAATTTGTTGCAAAAACGTCTGCTAACAAAAAAAGGTTCCATATCATTCACCTAAATAGCGTTGTTCGGCAGCGCGTGGTCTTTATACGAGCCCCATTCAAATGAACAATTTTGTACAATAAATTCGCCACATGGGAATTTACTTGTAGATTAACTCAATAGATCACTAAAAATTGGTGCAGGTGATTGCAATGTTTCTGAAACAGTTCGTTCTCCATTCATTTTAATAAAGGCGCGTGCACCTTAGTGCAGGACAGACGGCCAACTTTTAATCAGCTTCACCATAACACAGATAATGTGTACGAGACGCAGTAAACCACAAAGTGCACGTGACTGCCCAAATACCTTTCCTCTGATAGAGGAGTACAGCAGTCAGGACACCACACGAGGGAATGATTACTACAGCGCAAAATCACAGCAAGTACAGGACCGGCAACAGCCATGAGTAGTAACCAGTGTGCACAGCCATCACCTCATCCGCACGGTGCATGGACTCTTGTGGAAGGGTTGCACAGCCGCTTACTGCAAACCAATTAAAAGGCACACATAAAAAATCTTATATATATTTGTTACACACACATCAGAGGCAGAAGAGTCAAAATCAGTGCCAAATATTGCCCTCCCTAAAACTGAAGGAGCTAGCCAGGTCTCAGCAGCCCCTTTGTGGGATCCGTCATGAAAAACCATAAAACTTGGTTTTTAGGGGAAGGTAACAGTTTCTGCACGGTCACATACGGTAAAGCGTATACGTTCACTGAATAAGACAAATGTAGTCCAAATCAGGACTACATCTGCCCTATAGAAGTCTATAGCCCCGCTGCGTTATCTGCTGAGATACATTTTTCTATCTTGGGGGGAGGGTTTTTTTTTTTATATGTTTAGGCTATGTTCACATGGCTTAATTGCGGCGCATACAGTACGGCCACAATTACACAGAGTGATTTGGGAGTTGCGCTGATCAGCTTGTACTCCCATGGCGCGCGGGAACGCATGACTCACAGCGCGTATATATTCGCCGCAAGTAATTGACGTGTCACTTATCTCCCTGCGCGGACAATACCATCGTATTGAACGAGCGGGGAGAGGAGGCGCAATCCATAGTTCTCTATGAGATCTATGGATTACCGGAATTTCGGCGCCCGTACTAGAGCGCAAATACGTGCCGAAATTACGCCATGTGAACATACCCTTAAGGGCTTGTTCACATGGAGTTTTCACTCCGTGTTACAAGCGCTTTGCAGATCAGTCTTGGGGAGCGGACCCCAAGAAGGATCTAAACAATTAGCAGTGACTTTATCACTGCTCGCTATTAGGAAGACGCAGCAGTTAATCGTTAGGTCCGTCTCTGGGTCCACTCTGTCGGTCCCCAGGATGGATCTACAAAGTGCTTGTAACACGGAGTGAAAACTCCATGTGAACAAGCCCTAAGCTGCTCGTGCAGTAACAAAATTCAAAAACAAATAAAATTCCAAAATATACTCAACTTGCCACTCGCCCCCTGGTCTTCTGCCTACACCCTGTGGTCAGCTCATGAGCGCTGCAGTGGTCACATGCCATTGCCTGATGCCACCGTTTGGAGCCATACACTCCTGAACGGGGATGTGGGGCAAGAGTATGTGACCAGTGCAGCGATCAAAAGCTGAGCAACGGATGGAAACAGAAGACTGGGGAGACGCCAGTGACAACAACGAGTATGAACCTTCATTACAATACAGCAAATATAGACTGGTGAAAGTATAAAATAAGTGATATATATATATATATATATATTACACACACACGATGCCCACCGCCCCACTCCCTTTTGTTCCAGTACTGCCACGCGTCGCCCTCTTCTTCTGTTCATCTCTGAATGCTATGGTTGGCTGCAGCAGTGAGGCGCCATTGCCCGACATCACTGTCCACCAGTGAACGGCTCCAATCAGTGATATCAGCACAGACACGTGACCACTGCCACCACCAACAGCCAGAGGTCAACAGAGGAACCAGGGAAGATGGCAGCACTGGAACAAAGGTGAAGTGGACATTTTTTTTTTGATCAGGGCACAAGTAGCCTAAATATATTTAAGACCAATAACCCCTGCAGCTCCTTTAAGTACCTTGAAGCCTGATGAGAGCAGCAGTCACAGATATCCATTACTACAACTGTTGCCCCGGTAAGTGACAGAGCACAGGTAGCTCCAGCCGGTGTCAGAACCTCTTTATACAGCAGAAGTCTTCATACCTCTTGAACTGTCCCTCCTGTTTACATGTTACAGTCACAACCCAATGTATGTTATTGATATGTTATGCGATGGAACAACAAGTATTTGTGAAGTGTAAAGAAAATGCTACGTTCTTTACCAAACGTGTGCACAATAAATACCTGAAAAGTGTGGAGTGCAGATGTATTCAGCCTCCGGAGACAATGCTTTGTAGGAGCTCCTTTAGCTGTCATCACAGGGCAGTCTGTGGGGGGGGGGGATGTCTCTACCAGCTTCGCAACATTATTGAAAAGGTTTTCCCCTTTCTTTGCAGAATATCTCCAGCTCAGTCACATTGGTTGATGAACAGCAATTATCGAGTCCTGCCACAGATTCTCAATGGGTTTTCGTTCTGGACTTTGGGCCATTGTAACTCACATGCTTTGATGTAAACCAGGCATCCTCAAACTGCGGCTCTCCAGCTGCTGGGAAACTACAACTGCCATCATGCATTTATATAATCTATAACAGTGGGAATGATGGGAGTTGTAGTTTCCCAACAGCGGGAGGGCCGCCGTTTGAGGCTGCCTGATGTAAACCCTTCCACTGTAGCTGTATAGGGATGTTGTCCTGCTGAAGGTGAACCTATGCACAGTCTCAAGTCTTTTGCAGCCTCTAACAAGTTTTTCTCCAGGACTGCCCTGTATTTAGCTCCATCCACCTTCCCATCATCTGTGACCCCTGCTTCTCAGTGGGGCTGATGTGTTCAGGGTGATGTGCAGTGTTGGCTTTCCTAATTACATAGTGTTCGGCATTTTGGTCTTATCTGAGCCCCTTCTTCCACATGTGCCGTGTCCCTTACAAAGCTTTTTGCAAACAGGACTTTGCTTTCAAAAACGGTTTTCTTCTCACTTTTCCATAAAGACTGATTTGTGGAGTACATGACTTCTAGTTGTCCTTTGGACAAATCATCCCACCTGAGCTGTGAATCTCCGCAGCTTCTCCAGTGACCCTGGGACTGTTGGCTGCTTCTCTAATCAGTGCTCTCCTTGTCTGGGTTGTCAGTTTAGCTGGACGGCAATGTCTTGGTGGGTTAGCAGTTGTGCCACATCCTTCCATTTACAGACGATGGATTGAAAAGCGCTCCATGAGATGCTTGCATTTTTTTCCCTCTAAACCTAACCCTGTAATACACTTTGCCACAACTTTTCCCCTGAGATAACTGGTGTGTTCCTTGGTTTTCATGATGGAGTTTGCTCACCAATGTTCTCTAATCTTCATAAGACAGCTGGAGTTATACTGAGGACAAATTACATACAAATGTGCCCTATATACTAATAAGATGACTTCTAAAGGCAATTGGTCACATTGGATTTTATTTAAGAGGATCAGAGTACAGAGGGCTGAATACATAGGCACACCACACTTTTCAATTTTCTAATTTGCAAAAATTTGGTAAAGCACATATTATTTACACTTCACAGATACTTGCTACTTTTTGTTGCTCGATCACATAAAATATCAATAAAATACATTTAAGCTTGTGGCCATAACATTTAAAAAATAAGGAACAGTTCAAGTGCTATAAAGACTCCTGCAACCCATAGTATGTGCCATTATGAGCCACTCCGCTGGGCATCATGTGAGGCAGGGCTGTGAAGTCGGCAAGCCGAAGCCCCGACTCCTCAATCTCCCAAACCTCCGACTCCTTCATACATGGCGCATGTTTAAGTGATAACTTTACTGTAGTAAAATGGTAACATCCCGCTGTTTATCACCTTATGATACAATAATCAAGCTATTTAGGTAGAACAGACACTGACAAGCAAAAGGGTAACAATGTTTTGATCTTTTGAACACTTGTGGGTAGAGTTGAAGAAAAAGCTGTATTTGTATCCAAGTCCAGTCTGCACCAACATTGGGAATGTGTAGAAGAGGCCTGGGATCAGATTTTGGTCAAGATTCAGAGCCCAAAAGTATTGAGGCAGTATTGAAAACCAAAAGGTGGATTTCCTAAATACTAACATAATAAAAATTAACATTTTGATTTTTAGGAGCAAAACTGTAACTAAGCAGATGCTAAATACTTGCAAGTCAAATTTATATATAAGATTGGTTAGATGACTGTACAAAATTACAGTAGCCTCATGTACAAAGCTGTAGTGGATGGAGAGATATGGAGCCTGAAAGTCACAAGTTCATACCATTGTTACCATTTTGCTTGTCAGTGTAAAATATATTTACTGGATATGACTTTAGGACACAAAAAAAAATTGTAAATATACAAAACACTGCAGGAACATTTGTGAAGTCTGAGTTTGTTCTGAGAAATAGTATTGCCTCCATGAGATCCTGCATACATAACCTCACATCTGATCTCATTATTTCCAGGCTAGAGAATGGCCTCTCTACACTAACTTGGGTTGGTGGCAAAGCAGTGACCACAGGGGCAACATCTCTAACAATGTCAGGGTATAAAGGAATTGCCTCAGCCACAGTCAGTTTTGATGAATGGTTGAACTCTTCTACTGCTTTGAAAACAGGTGAAAAATTTTGCTGAAATCTGTTTGCCCTGGGAGCAGAATCTTTCCCTCTGGTGCAGCGCTTTGCCTGCTCCATGTCATCAATTACACTCCTCATGTGATAAGGCTGAAGATATGGGAGCAGTAGTACTGGCCGGACCCAATGTCTCTTGCTCTTTGCACTGCATCAAACTAACTGGAACTTATTATATATTTTGGGAGTCGGAGTTGGTCTATTTTATGACGACTCCTGCAAAATAGGCACCGACTCCACAGCCCTGATGCGAGGGCCCCATTTTCTGGGACATTGTGGATAGAGTTTATGACCCAGAGAAGCTCCTGTCTTCACCACATAGAGCACATTCCAGCAGCTCTTTCTGATGTTATATGGAAGGACACACTTTATCTGGATTACTACCTACTTCACTTTCTGTAATCTCCATTTTGCATTATGTTGGTGACATTTTGTGGCTTCAGAACCAATTCCCAGGTTTCCATAGTTACGGTTTCCACATACAATGGTCGTCCCAGAACCAATTAAAGGGGGTGTCCACCTCGTAACCTCCTGGTGCCCCAGTAAAATAAAACCACGTACCCTCCCGACCCATGCTCCCCAGTTCCAGCGCTGCCTCCCTTCACGTTTCCTTCTTATACTTCTGATCGGTGATATAAATTAGAGGCACATGACCGCCGCAGCCAATCAGCAGTGACCGTTCAGAGGTGACAGAAGCCTATGGTGAAGTCCAGTGTATAGAGAAGTAGGGCACCAGCAGCAGGAAGGGGCCCATGTGCTGCACCTGCTCCTATAGGACTCCCCGCCTATGGGGTCACCCCAGGGTGTTCACCACTCACTGCCGGGCGTCTGCTCCCAGCACCCACTACTCCTCCAATCCCTGGATTCAGCTTCTCACCCCTTCAGTGAGGTCTGCTCCATACAGGGAGCCCCTCACACAGCAGAGCTGGGACCTGCGACACATTTCATGCTGGGACCCATGTACACAATACACACTGGCTGCAGCCCCCGTCACCTGCAGTGCAGGACGCCTGTTGGCCAGGACTGCCCCCCGGGAAGTAATGCACAGCCCTTTGTAGAGAGCAGCGGCCGCGTCCCCTGTGGTCAGGACCTCAGGAGATGGAGTTCTCCGCCACACTCCAGTATAAGCGCACAGCCCTCCCCTGCACACAGGTGCGCTGACCACAGCAAGCGCACTCCGGCTCTTACCGCCCGTGGTTCGGTGTAGGCCTCGATGCCTCCGCTGTGTCCTACCCGCACTGGCCACAAGCCTGTGTCCCAGCTCCGCACACTGATGCTCCTGTACCAGCGCGGCCTCTACCTGACCACCACCCCCCAGCCCGTGCAGAGTGACGTGTCCGGGAGCCAATCAGCGCACTCGAAAACATCAACGCATAAGCCAATTAGCTACAAGCCGTACAGCCCCCAAACACTACGCTGATTGGCCCGTGCTGTGATTGACACCAAGTACAGCCAATTAGGGAGTAGAGTGAGAGAGCCGTACTGTGTGTGACCAAAGCAAGTTATTGTAGAGAATGCTGCACACCATGTGAATAGTGTCCTGTCCGTGTAAGGGCGGAGACGCAGAATGTGATAGTGTCCTGTCCCTGTGAGGACGGAGACGCACAATGTGAATAGTGTCCTGTCCGTGTAAGGACGGAGACGCAGAATGTGAATAGTGTCCTGTCCGAGTAAGGACGGAGAAGCAGAATGAAAATAGTGTCCTCTCCCTGTGAGGACGGAGACGCACAATCTGAATAGTCTCCTGTCCCTGTGAGGACGGAGACGCACAATGTAAATAGTGTGTCCTGTTCCTGTGAGGACGGAGACGCAGAATGTGAATAGTGTCCTGTCCCTGTGAGGACGGAGACGCAGAATGTGAATAGTGTCCTGTCCCTGTGAGGACGGAGACGCACAATGTGAATAGTGTCCTGTCCCTGTGAGGACAGAGATCCAGAATGTGAATACTGTGAGGACGGAGACGCAGAATGTGAATAATGTCCTGAAACTGTGAGGATGGAGTAAAGCAAACAACACAATGGCAGCAGCACTCTACAAACAAGTTTGATCAAAACTGTAAATGCCCATCTCCCGCGACAAGGTGACCTCAATACAGATGGGAACCTACTCTATATGTTACCTCTTTTGGTGCCTGTTCAGACCTCCATGTTTTCAGGGACAGAAGATCTGTCCATCTATGCACAGACTGTTTTTAACCAGAGCAGAGTTGGGATCTTGTCTCCCTGAAATCATGGAGGTCTTAACAGGCACCAAAAGAGGTAAAATATAGAGTAGGTTCCCATCTGTATTGAGGTCACCTTGTCGCGGGAGATGGGCATGTACAGTTTTGAAAAATGTACATTAATAACCTCAAAATGTTCATGTATTCCACGGTAGAAGAAATGTACAAGTTCTCCCACTTAAAAAGATGAGAGAGGCCTGTAAGTGACATCATAGGTCGACCTCAACTATAGGAAACAAAATGAGAAAACAAATCCAGAAAATCACATTGTCTGATCTGGAAAGAATTTATTTGGAAAATAATTATTTGGTCTCCTACAAACAAGCAAGATTTCTGGATCTCCCAGACCTGTAACCTCTTCTTTAAGAGGCTCCTCTGTCCTACACTCATTACCTGTAGTAATGGCTTCTGTTTGAACTTATCAGTATAAAAGACACCTGTCCACAACCTCAAACAGTCACACTCCAAACTCCACTATGGTGAAGACCAAAAGTTGTCGAAGGACACCAAAAACCAAATTGTAGCCCTGCACCAGGCTGGGAAGACTGAATCTGCAATAGGCAAGCAGCTCTGTGTGAAGAAATCAACTGTGGGAGCAATAATTAGAAAATGGAAGACATACAAGACCACTGATAATCTTCATCGATCTGGGGCTGCACGCAAGATCTCACCCCGTGGGGTCCAAATGATTACAAGAACAGTGAGCAAAAATCCCAGAACCATACAGGGGGACCAAGTGAATGATCTGCAGAGAGCTGGGAGCAACGTAACAAAGGCTACCATCAGTAACATACTACGTCATCAGGGACTTAGATCCTGCTGTGCCAGACGTGTTCCCCTGCCTAAGCCTGTACATGTCTGGGCCCATCTGAAGTTTGCTAGAGAGGATTTGGAGGATCCAGAAGAGTATTGGGAGAATGTCATATGGTCAGATGAAACCAAAGTAGAACTGTATGGTAGAAACACAACACGTTGTGTTTGGAGGAGAGAGAATGCTGAGTTGCATCCAAAGAACACCATACCTACTGTGAAGCATGGGAGGGGCAACATCATGCTTTGGGGCTGTTTCTCTACAAAGGGACCAGGACAACTGATCTGTGTATATGAAAGAATGAATGGGGCCATGTATTGTGAGATTTTGAGTGAAAACCTCCCTCTGTCAGCAAGGGCACTGAAGATGAAACATGGCTGCATGCAGGGGCGTTGCTAGGGTCCCAAAACTTCCGGGGCTCGGGCCCTTAAAGAGGTTTTGCCACGATGTAATGTTGACGTGGGATCCTCCAAAATGGGTTTTTAATCACTTTTCTAAATATATGTGATTACAAAAATTGCAGTCTGAGAGAGCTACAGCCTTCCTTACATGCCCTTGGTTACTTCAAAGAGTCTATTAGATACGGCCTGACAAGAGCTGGACGGGCTTGCGCAGAGAGAGCTTCTTATCTGATGAGACTGAGCTGCAGAAATTTTTAAGGCACCGGGTAGCAATATGTTTTCTTTTGTATACAGAATAAACTAGTTGTAGTGTGATTAGATACCTGCTTTATCTGATGACAGACAACATGAAGAAGCTTTCAAGCTGCTGTGTAGAATAGGTGTTCTCTTTTGTATATAGAAGCCACAAGTTATAGTTTGCTTATTTCAGTGAACATGTCACAGGAGCAGCAGCTTATGCAGCTCGTTCTCTGGCTGTGTGCATCTCTCTCTCTCTTTCAGCTCCATGATTTTTGTTTACATTACATTAGCAACTTAGCAGATAAGGCTCCTGACAGTGCAGTCTATCAGGCTGTGTCTTGCTGTATTGACAATCCACTCTTGTACCGTTTATTATTTTACTTAAGTTTTGAGACGCTCCCTTGGATTCCTCACTCCTCACTCATCCCATCCCATCCCCCTCTCCCCTGCAGCTTCATGACTCAGGGTGTTTTGTTGACATTCTGCCTGTACTAAGGAGAGACCTACCTAAATGGTCTCTTGGCAAACCCCTTTAAGTTTTTCTGAGTAGAGCTGGGTTCACATGGAATGTTTTGTGTCTCATTGTGAACTGCAGATATATTTTTACAGAGAGAAAAACCTTTGTATGTAGGCTCAGGAGAAATATAAGTGATTACACTGCAGTTACATTTAGTGACTTACAGGCGACGCCTCTGAAGAGTTGTTCTATTTCCCTTCTTCTCCATTTGTCCCAGATGCCATGATGACTTCTACCGTCCACAACTCTTCACTAAAAAATTTACAAAACAAACATCTTAGACTCCTCATTTTATCAGCATTTCTCTACAATTTCCTATCTCTATACAAAATCCCCATCTATAGTGCCCCAAATGGTAATAATTACCCCCTTGTAGGCAAATATTTGCCCCCTATAGCCAGGTAGTAGCCCGTTGCAGCCCCTTTTAGCCAAGTTACTGCCCCCTGTAGCCAGTAATATGCTCCTTGTAGTCAGGTTATTAACTCCCTGTAGCCAGGTTACTGCCCCCCTTATCCAGTAATATGCCTCCCTTAGCCAGGTTATATGCCCCATTAGCAAGTAATATGCCCCCCTTAGCCAGGTTATATGCCCCCTTAGCCAGGTTATATGCCCCCTTAACCAATAATATACCCACTTAGCCAGGTTATATGCCCCCTTAGCCAGTAATATGCCCCCTTAGCCAGACGATATGCCCCCCATAGCCAGTAATATGCCCCCATAGCCAGTAATATGCCCCCATAGCCACATAATATGCCCCCATAGCCAAATACTATGCCCCCATAGCCACATAATATCCCCCCATAGCCACATAATAAGCCCCCATAGCCACATAATATCCCCCCATAGCCACATAATATGCCCCCATAGCCACATAATAAGCCCCCATAGCCACATACTATGCCCCCCATAGCCACATACTATGCCCCCCATAGCCACATACTATGCCCCCCATAGCCACATAATATGCCCCCATAGCCACATAATATGCCCTCTTACCTAATACAAATGAAATAAAAAAAAACTACTCCCCTCAGCACGATCCGTGCGTCCAGGTCCTGCAGCTTGAGAACGGTGTAAGCAGCGTGACGTCATCACGCTACTTGCGCCGTCTCGTGGGGCCCGAGACCTCCTGGGCCGCGCAGAGGCTGCCGGCTTAGGAGATCCCAGCGTCGCAGGGGAGGGATGAAAGCGGTGCAGCACGCCCCCTGTGATGCTGAGGTGTATGTACGGCGCTTACCAAGCGCCGTACATACAGGGGAGAAGACAGGACGGGAACGATCCATCCTGCCTTCTCCCTGATTATGACTGCGCGGCCGCTGTGAAATGGACATGCAGTCAGAGAGATCGGCGGGCGCCACCCGCACTAAGGATGGCTCCGGGCCCACGGCAGCGGCCTGGAGCCGCAGACATTTGGGGCACAGGAAGATTTATTCGGGGCTCGTGCCCAAATTAATTTACAAATAAATTCTTTCCAAATCAGACAATGTGATTTTCTGGATTTGTTTTCTCATTTTGTCTCTCATAGTTGAGGTCGACCTATGATGTCAATTACAGGCCTCTCTCATCTTTTTAAGTGGGAGAACTTGCACAATTGCTGACTAATTACTTTTTTCCCCACTGTATTAGCTTGCTTTAAACTGTCGACTAGAAAAGAGCTTGTTACATCACTTTTTACTTTAACTGGCTGATATATTCTAAAAGAAGGGCTTCTGAACGAAATAGTCAAGAACTTTGTTGGAGTTAGTAGACATTTTTGGTATACTGTGTGCTCTTGTCTATGGGAAGGGTGATGTCTCGGAATATACTGTGTGTTCTTGTCTATGGGAGGGGTGATGTCTCGGTATATACTGTGTGTTCTTGTCTATGGGAAGGGTGATGTCTTGGTATATACTGTGTTCTCTCACCTATGGGAGGGGTGATGTCTCGGTATATACTGTGTGTTCTTGTCTATGGGAGGGGCTATGGGAGGGGTGATGTCTCGGTATATACTGTGTGTTCTTGTCTATGGGAGGGGTGATGTCTCGGTATATACTGTGTGTTCTTGTCTATGGGAGGGGTGATGTCTCTGAATATACTGTGTGTTCTTGTCTATGGAGGGGTGATGTCTCGGTATATACTGTGTGTTCTTGTCTATGGGAGGGGTGATGTCTCGGTATATACTGTGTGTTCTTGTCTATGGGAGGGGTGATGTCTCGGTATATAAAGTGTGTTCTTGTCTATGGGAGGGGGGATGTCTCGGTATATACTGTGTGTTCTTGTCTATGGGAGGGGTTATGTCACGGTATATAATGTGTGCTATTGTATATGGGATGGTTGATGTCTTGGTATACACTTTACATTCTTGTTTGTTTGTCGTGCATTGAGCCGCGTTTGAACATATTGTGCAGTGATAAACAGGCACAGCCGCCACACTGAACGACACTAAGGCTATGTTCACACAGCTTAAATTGGGACATATTACGGCCCCTATTTCGCGGTGTACTGCGCTCAATACGGGGCGAGATACGTTCCAGTCATTACGGTAATCCACAGTTTTCATAGAGAACTATGGATTACGCCTCATCTCCCCGCTCGCACAATACGTCGAGCGGGGAGATAAGTGACATGTCAATTATTTACGGCGTTTACGTAATTACGCCCCGCAATTATGCAGTGTTTACTTAGCCTAACTCTAGTTTGAAGTAATTTCAATTAATTCATTATTTATGTAATGTTTGTACTTTACTGTCAATGTGTAGGGCATTATGTATGAAAACTGTCTAAGACTTTCTCTGTTGCCCATAGCAACCAATCAGAGCTCCCCTTTCATTTCATATAGTGCTCTGGAAAAATGAGAGGGGCGCTCTGATTGGTTGCTATGGGCAACAAAGAAAGTCTTAGACCAAGACAGTTTTCATACATGTCCTCCTTAGTGCACATTTTTCATCGGGTACAATGCTTCTGATTTGTTAGATCGTAGCGATCACTGATGCAGGAAGGGATCACTGCCCCCTGGGCATCGTGGGAGGATGGTCTGCTGTTACCGACAGCAGCCATTTTCCCTGTATCAACACATCTATAGACACGGTGAATTTTACATTGCTGGACGTACCCATATGTCCATTTGCACTTAGGCACTGCTGGCCAGGATGTATAGGTACAATGTCACTAAGGGATTATTAGTAAAAAAAAAAAAAAAAAAAAAAAATATATATATATATATATATATTATATTACCTTTGGTGCCTGTCTCTCACTGGTCCTTGATTGTTCATAAGAAAGTATTTGCACATGTGTCTTTATGCCATGATTAAGAACCTATGAAATGTGTTGCAGCTATCTTTTGGATCATTTTACACATTCATTGTGGATTTTATTATATCTATGGAGTTAAGTTTTGAGTTTATGGATGGTGCCACTGAACTCTATTTCTTGAATGTTTGATCCTTCCAAATTCACACATAATCCGGCAATAGTAGGTCAGTTTTGTTTCTACACAGTAAGACCATGTTCACACGGCTTAAAATGGGCCGTATTTCGGTCCGTGGTTACGCGCCGAAGTGCGCAAATTACGGGCTGAAAACGGCCCATTCATTACGGTAATCCACAGTTCTCATAGAGAACTATGGATTACGTCTCCTCCCCCTGCTCGGCGACTCCGCTGGGCGGGGAGATAAGTGACATGTGAATTACCAGCGGCGTATACGTGCCGCTGGTAATGCAAGTCAATGGGCCGGCGAAGTGCTGGCCCCCCGCTCACTCCCCCGCCCACACGGTGTAATTGCGGGGCGTGTGAACATAGCCTAATAGCAATTATGTATAGCTTTTATTTATATGTGTGTGTATATATACATATATATCTATATCTATTCTTCCTCTGGGAGTGCATACAGCTAAAGATACTATTGCGGAGCAGAGATCGAGCGCTCCCTGCTCGACAATAGAGCTCCGGAAGGCTGCAAGCAGACTTTCAGAGTATCCAGCACAGGATGCCTGTACGGCCTGATGGCATAACACCGCCTGTGCAGGGAAGAAGATAAAGCACCTCTGAGTAGCGGGGATGAGAGGTAAGTACTTATATTTTTTTTAAAAAACCCTGCCTATACCAGCCTATGGGGGACATTAAACTGCCTATACCCGTCTATGTAATTTTACTGGTATCCATTTTTATATTTGAAATTTACCAGTAGCCGCTGCACTTTCCACCCTAGGCTTATACTTGAGTCAATAAGTTTTCCCAATTTCGGCTTATATTCGGGTCAGCTTGTACCCGAGTATATACGGTATACGTGTGTGTGTGTGTATATATATATATATATATATAATATTATTTAATATACAGTCATATGAAAAAGTTTGGGCACCCCTATTAATCTTAATCATTTTTAGTTCTAAATATTTGGGTGTTTGCACAGCCATTTCAATTTGATATATCTAATAACTGATGGACACAGTAATATTTCCGGATTGAAATGAGGTTTATTGTACGAACACAAAATGTGCAATATTAGTTATTAGATATATCAAATTGAAATGGCTGTTGCAAACACCCAGATATTTAGAACTAAAAATTATTTAGATTAATAGGGGTGCCCAAACTTTTTCATATGACTGTATATAAAATTACACACACACACATATACTTTTCATTCTAAAAGGGTGTTTTTCTTTTCAATATTTATGCATATTTTATTAACTTTTTTTTCAATATTAAGATGACAGACTTGGGGGTTCTCATTAGGCTCCCCACATGTTATGACAGCTCCGCGACTGCATCGCAGGTGGTGATGCGCTGACACAGGGTAAAGCCTTTCCAACACAGCAGACTTCAAACAGTTAATCAACTTCAAATATTTATTCCTTAATCCAAAAAACTAATACAAATATGAAAATTATCTGCGAGCAGTAATGTCTGTCGATGCGTGTCCACATTCTTAGAGTTAGTCCTCAATGGCCAAATTTATAATCATCTGAAGGAGAACCCACCGACCGCTATGCACACACCTGTGCTGTGAAATCGCTGCCCCCCCTTGTCTGCCTTTTTGATTGTAAGGGTATGTTCACACAGCGTATAGGGGCGTGTACTCCGCAATACACCAGGTGCCTTGGAAGCACACCCTGATCAGTGTTCTAATCTGAAAAACATTTTAAGGTGTATTGATCTATATAATCTAAAAAAATCCAGAGTGAAATCAAAAGGTTGTCGCTCCCCACTCGGAACAAAATTTAACTCTTTATCCAAAATAGAACGTCTGTTAACTCCCCAGAGGAGATATTGAGTGCCAAAGTACTGAAGTCCATTTTCTTAATCAACCCTGTTGGACTCCAATCTTTGGTATTTCTCCCACAGCTTTAGCCAGGGTCCAAAGTCTCTCATGTGGTTTGCCTGTCTTAAAGGAGTTTTGCCACAAAGTAAAATTGATGTGGGAAGTTTGTAAATTAAATTAAACATTTTCACCCTTCATCATTATTAAAAATTCTGGACAGTTTTTGTCTCAGCTGCTCCTTTAGTGATCCATTATTTACAGCTCATCTCCAGGGGATACGACCAGGGCTGAGAGCTCCACAGTCCTGGTCGCACATGCTCAGACATCACCTCTCCTCCAAGGAAGCTACTGAGTGTTCAAACCACAGGTGCTGTCATTCTACTCCTGTCCTCTGTACTCCCTAGTAATTAGTCAAACAGTGCAAATAAATGAGAAAAAAAAACCTCAATCAGGCCTGTGCATTGATAAAGAGAAATAAAATCCACAGGTGTGGTTCCTGCAGGAATTTGAACCGAGGACCCTTGTGCCTGGAGGTAAAAGTTTTACCTCTGAGCTACAGTGTAGCTACTTACAGTTCTATACATAAACAGAGCTTTAACTACAGAGACGAAAGGCCTGGTGATGTCATCCTGCTGGGTCACATGATATGGAATTCAAACAAATCACACACGCCCCCTTCTGCGCACACAGCTGAAGAGCTGGATGCAGGAGGTATGAAATGAGATTGTGGCAAAACCCCTTTAAAATAGTTTGGGGTCTTCTGGTTTCTTCTGACTAGAAGATCTTAACTGCATACACTCCCTTTGTGGCATATCTTCTGAACTGGAGGAATTACTATCTGTTGTAATCCTGTATCGATTCATTTTATGACAGTCCACAGGAACCAGTCCATTCCTCTGCCCACGTATACACTCGGTTGTCTTGGAAATTCCGTGTGTCCTTCTCAAAGTTTGGAAATTTATTTTGTAGTAATTGTGCCCTATACTGTTCTTCAGATCCTGATGCACCAGATTATATTGGTTGAGGGAGACCATTTTCTTATACCCACCCTCCATAATTTTTATTTCTGATTTAATACCATCGCTTGCCATCTGTAGGTGCTGTATGGTCAGATAAATCAAGTCTAATGCATATATATTGCCAATCGTAAACCACCTTTCCCGATAAACTGGGTCATCCTGTAACAAGAATGGTTGTAAGGGGCTTCTAATTCCTCTCAGTATACGGGAAACTTTAGCATATTCTGTCAGGGTGGAGGCATGGGATAACAAACTCGTCTCTTTAAGTTTAAGTTGCTGACATTTTTTGGGAAGTTAATGAATATATGCTCATTTGTTTTTTCCCAGGCTAGCCCGGCTGCTTCAGTCTGTTTAAGGATATATAGGGCGGCATGTATGAACGGGGCTGCATCAGATATCTGGCGTCTCTTCAGCCCGATATCAGGCGCAGCCCTGTTCATACATGTTTAAATGTCCCGCACACCATTATCGGGCACATTACCTAGCGTCTACATTTTTGTAATGTGCCCGATCTCGTGGGGGCGTGTGGGAGGCGGGGTGCACTAGAACTGTAGCGAAGCTATAGATCTACAGCTTCGCTACGGCATTTCTAGGTGCATTGCTGTTGGAAGAGGTAGACCACTTTCAAAGTAGTATACCTGAGCCAGAAATGTCGTACCAAGCGCTAGCATGCACCTGATTTATGACTGCTGTAGACTGGGTTTATCAATCAGGCGCATTCTAGACTAATATTATGTGCATGAAGTTTAACACGTCAAATTTCATACATGTCGCCCAGAGTCTCTCGCCGTCTGTGAAGTCAAAGGGTTCAGAGCGTCGGTTGGTAATCTCCTCCTAAGACATTTTGTGAACATAAAATTCTTTGTTAATTCCCACAGATGAAGAAAAAAAATCACAGTGCAATATATAGCGGGTATAAATGCATATATCCATTAGCAACAGCAGACACGTCCACTAGAAGTTTCTTCATCTCTTACTTAATTCTACCAGAGAATTTTCTAGACATGCTCTGTGACCTGGGAAGACATCATTGAACAGGGAGGGTGAACTGTGACTAACTCCTATTGTGAATGGAGGATCCTGTGTTATCTATACACATTGACATCACCTTTCAATTTAATCCTGTCTGTGCTGATAATGAGGAGACTGCTGAAAAGTTTTCTCTGCAGAATAGGAAGTGTCAGACTATTATTAGTCCTAGTGGCCAAAGTGAAAACTGCAGGACTTCTAAAAAATATTGATTGTGATATGGAAATTTTAAAGAAAATCACCACCAAAAATTCTTAAAAATGTATTTAACATAAAAATAGGTCATTTTCTGCTGAAACTTTATCTTTAAACAAAGCTTAGGCGTGCACCCCCCCTCCTTCTTCCTGTACAGAGAATATGACACAATAAACATTTAAAAATTGTTATTGTATTTATTGTCACCGTGTGTTATTACTCATCCAGTTTTCTCTTAGTCATTTTGGTACTGTAGGTATCTCACTATCCTAAGTGGGACCATCAGCTGATCAATGAGACGTAACCTTCCCATTTCAGTTAGCCTTCTTCTTATGATCAGACGACACTGAGACATCAGGGATCTGGGATGTTCTGTAAAGAAATATATGTACATTAATCAATGTTTATTACATTTCATCAAATCCATGAATGTTCTTTTGCCTCCTGGTGTCGAAAATCATGACATCCTATAAGAAAAGATCCTTTGTTGTATAGGGTGTCTTCACGTAACTCTATTGTATCTGGCCTGTTGCTTTTTTCCTGAAATAGACATAGGGTGACATGTATGTACGGGGCTGCGCCAATAGTCTGGCCTCCTTTTAGCACAAAAACTGGCGCAGCCTTCAAAATTAGGGTCATTATAAAGCTCCCACGAAACTTTGTAATGCGCCTGAGATTGGGGGACATGCGGGAGGCGTGTCACACTACAACCGTACCAAACTACACATTTATGACTTTAGTATGGCAAATCCAGACGCATTACTGCTGGAACAGGTTGACCAATTTAAAAGTGGTTTACCTGAGCCAGAATTGTCGCTTTGTAGCTAGAAAGCGCTAAATCTATGACCCACAGCAGAACAGGTTCATAGATTAAGGAGCATTCTATGCCACTTACGGGTGCAATAAAATTGGCGCCTGGGTGCCAAAAAATCATGCATGTCGCCCATAATTTCTCAAAAAATTTATAGTAGGTGATAGGAGGTGAGTAGCTGGCAGCGCTTTGCTTCAGAACTGCCACCTGTGTGTGCTTTTCAAAAGACTGAGTGGCCTACAGCGCCCTCAAACTACTTGTACTCTGAGAATTTTGTGTCATTCTACTCCTAAGACTATGTCTGTACTGAACACTTTTTCGGTTTTTTGTCGTTTTCTGAAACTGAAAAAAAAAACGACTGAAAACAGATCCCATAGAATTTAATAGTAAAAATGTTCTGTAGTCTCCACAGAAGTTTTTTTTATGCTAATTTCTGCTCCGGGTCCGAAAAGTTACTATTTAAGTCTATGTAAACCGCCGGACAGGTTTTTTGTTGTCTTTTGTCATGTTTTTTGGCAGTGTTTCTGCTAAAAAACCGGCCCGGAAGAGGGGGGGGGGGTTTAATTGTAAAATTGTGCATACATTTCTACACTGACTGAAAACCGTTCAAAAACCGTCCAGAAAGCTTTGCCAAACAACGTAAAAAAAATGCGACAAAATTAAATCTGCTGAAAAAACTACTGTTTTTTGGCGTTTTTTGACAAGAACTTGACAAAAAAACTCAGTTTTATGAACAGTTTTAGGATTTGGTTTTCTCTGAGTTTTTTTGGCCTATGCGGTGTGGCTCTAGCCTAATACTTCTTAATAGGCTAAACCACATGCTCACTTTTCCATTATCATTAAAGTACACCTAAGACAATGCCTATACTACAGTGGACAAAAAACGACCTGAAAACCAAATACTAAAAACTTTCATAAAACTGAGTTTTTTGTCCACTGACTGCAAAAAAGCAGCCGAAAAAAAGCCCGGTTTTGGCGTGTTTTTTGCAGAAATGCACAGCATTGTAAAATAAACGAAATACGCTTAAAAAAACGGACTTTTTTTGTGCAGTGGAGACAATGCCGTAGACTCCCAATAGTTCATTTTCACCCCGCTCAGTCGTTTTTTGCAACATGTTTCAGCAGCAAAAAAGACGCTCTGTGGAGACAGCAGGACGTTTTTACTATAGAAGTCTATGGGAGCTGTTTTCAGTAGTTTTTTCAACGTTTTTAGAAAATGAAGCCTAAGGGCTTGTCCCCGCGGCAATGGTTATTTGTCGGTTTTTGTCTGAAAACCGACAAGCAACACTCCCCATAGACTTCAATCGAAAATCCGTGCAGCAGTCCCCAAATGCACGGATTTTCCGCCGGATGTTTTTTTTACACCGCCGGCGGTCTGAAAAACTTAGAACATGTTCATTCTTCCCCTCAGTTTTCGGGCGGAACATGAACATGTGGGTGCGAAGGGGGAGGGCTTGAATCTGCAAACCCCGGACAAAAACTGCCCCCCGGCGTGACAGAAAAAAGATCAAATACCGGTCGAAATTTCAGACCGGTATTTGGTCTTTACCGTGTAAACACACCCTAAGGCTATGTTCACACGGCTTAAAATTGGACGTATTTCAGTCCGTAATTACGTGCCGGAGTGCGGAAATTACGGCTGGAATACGTCCCAGTCATTACGGTAATCCACAGTTCTCATAGAGAACTATGGATTCCGTCTCCTCTCCCTGCTCGGGGAATACGCCGAGGGGGGAGATAAGTGAATTACCAATGGCGTGTACGCGCTGCTGGTAATGAAAGTCTATGGGCCGGCGAGGTGCCGGCCGCCCACTCCCGCCCATGTCCACACGGCGTAATTGCGGGGCGTAATTACGCCCCGCAAATAAGCCGTGTGAACCCAGCCTAACTGTGCCAGTACTCTGACAATGCACATGTGGCGGAGGGTGGCTGATGCATCCTACAGAATGATATCTGCCCTGCATAAAATGTATACACAAGGTCACATTTAACAGATTGAGGAAGAGTACCCTTTGCCGTCACACAGGGTGATATTGGCACAGCTTTTGGCAACTATACAGGCAGTCCCCGACTTACATCGTTCCGACTTACATATGTCCCCTAGTTACAAACGGAGACTTATGGGGCGTGGCTGACATTCAACACTGAGTCACGCCCCATGATAACCAAGTGCCAGCAGGCCACAGCTGCACATGAGATACAGAACGTTAGGTGAAATCTTCTAAAAAAGGGCACAGAGAGCAAAACAAATGTAAAAACTGTTTCCTGCACTATCCAAAACAACAACAAATTTTTTTTGCTGGAGTTACATTTAATAAATATACCTGTTCCGACTTACATACAATTTCAACTTAAGAACAAACCTACAGTCCCTATCACGTCTGTAACCCGGGGACCGCCTGTACAAGAAAGGGAGCAGACCATGTTTTCCTAGACTGATAGCCGCTGCAAATAAACAAATTCCCATTTTTTTCCACAAGAGGACCCTATGGGCAATATTGCCACTACATTCAGTGGTATATGTCGGAGTCATATATATGCCGCTGCCTGAAGGCTCAGAAACAGTCTTTCTAAGCTGAATATAAAGGAGGCTGTGTATAGAACCGCATGAGGGAATATTGAATAAACTGTCACGCACTTCCACTTAAAGTGGAAGACTTTTTTAGTGTATTTTATTAAATAAAACATATTCACTATCGGTTTTGATTAAAGTGGTGCTCCCACCATGGACTTTGATTTCATATTGATAGGATTTGCCATCAAAGTCTGGTAGGTATCGGCTCAGAATAGCTTCTATGGAAGTTCCAAATACAGATAAGCACAGTGTTCGTCTGTACTCAGAACTCCCACAGTCCCATAGTGGAACCTGCACCTATTTTGGAAACGGGTCCCCAAAAGTATTGGAATGGAGAGTCTTTGGCAAATGATTCTCCATTCTGTTCTATGGAAGTTCTGAGTAAAGCCGAACATGGTGCTCAACTGTACTTGGAACTGCCACAGATTAGACGGAAGAGGCAGCAACCCACATGTGAAAATAAGGAATCTATTTTATAAGGCTGGGAAGCAATAACAAAAATAGACAAATAAAACTGGACCTACCTGTGTGAACCCAGCCAAAATGTAGGAAAACACTGGCCAGTGAAAGCTCTACATGCATTACATTTCAGGACATTACCTTTCTCTCTCTCTAGCAGCCGCAGCCAATCATGGTGTGCCAATGACTGGTAGGCATGCAGGTTGGGAAGATATATGTGAGCACCAAAGTCTATGAGAAGATTTACAAACTCTGGGTTACAGCCATGCTTCAGACAGACCTCTAGCACAGATACAGGATGCTTCATCCGTCTTAAAATGTCCTGGTCCGTACAATTGTAATTGGGTTCCGCTCCATGAAGAAGCAGCATTCTGAAGCAGTCCAAATGGCCATACACGGCAGCAAGGTATAGAGGTCCAGTGCAACCTCTGCTAGATACAGTTCTCCTTGATGTCTTCTTTGACCTAATATTAGCATCTGCACCATAATCGAGAAGCTCCTTCAATATTTTGGCCCGGCCATCTCGCGATGCTGCTAATACAGGGGAACAATTGTTATAGACGCTGCCACAAGGGTTGGCACCAGCTTTTAAAAGTTCTCTAACACAGTCAAAGTGTCCAGCACTCACGGCGGCAAAAAGTGGAGTTTGCGCTTTTACATCTAAACAGTCCACATCTGCCCCATTGGCTAGAAGTATCTTTACACAGTCCACAGAGCCCTGAGAAGCCGCCAGCCGAAGAGGGGTAACTGACACCCCATCCACTTCTGCTCTCAATGTATTCCTTGTATTTCTCCTGGCGCAGCAACTCAGATAGGTTTTGTGGTTTGTCCATCTGTACTGCAAGGTGGAGCTCATAGCTCTCTGTTCGGTCATCTTCATTTCCTCTGTACTTTAGCATAAAGAGTCCGTGATATTCAAGAGAACTGTAGACACGTCTAAGAGGAAAAAAGCTAGAGTAACCAGGTCACATTTACACAAAAAAGCCAAACTATATATGTATACAGGCAATGTGTACCTTTGCAACCATTCTCTTAAAATGACAATATACTGCAATACAAAAGTTTTGCAGTATATTGTACAATCATGAGGTTAAAGTTCCCAAGGACTAAAGAAAAAGTAAAGATAATGGGATCTTCCCATCTCATAAAGCCCTGCTTGGGGCAACAGATAAGAAGGAGACCTTCAGGGGAGTATCTAGAATTTATAGGGCCCCATCGCAAAATAAGATGGGCTCCCACTACCTTCTGGCAAGAAGCTAAAACAACAGCATAAGTAGCAGTAATTAAAACTAAATAGCACCGTATATCAGAGAACCCTATAGAAGAGCTGAATAGCAGAAAGCCCCCAACTTGTTATTCCTTAGAAAATGGTACAATGTCCCTGCCCCTCAATGGGCCCCTTCAACCCGTGGGCCGTATGGTGGTTGCAATGGCTATAGTTACGCCCATGGTGGCCTCACTTGTGCAGCTCTCTCTGTTCATTACTGTGGCATTTCTGAATACAACCAAACACACTTGCTTGGCAATATGCAGAACTCCCATAGAAGAGAGTAAAGAAAGCGGTGAACATGTAGCCACTTCCCAGTTCTCTGCGGCCCTAAGCAGCAAGTTAAAGAGATGGGAATATCCCTCTAAATACATTTTTTAATATATAAAGATGGAAATATCCCTCTAAATACATTTTTTTTAATATATTTTTAAAAAAATTTTTAAAAATTCTAAATATCCCCTTTTTCCATTTGTCAAATAACAAAATAAAGAACAAAAATCAGACCATGTTAATAAACTAGGCGCGATTTGGCCGCGGTTATGGCCGCGGCAACCGTGTCCCGGGAACCCACGGCCATAACCGCGGGCCCAAAACCGTCGTGTGAACGAGCCCTTATACAAAAATATTTCAACTGCCAAGGGTGGATTCCCAAATTTTTGGAGCGAACCCCATGGGCGTCCCCGAGAGAGGGCTTTCCCCTTTTGGCCTGCGGGGCCTGCCCGGGGAAAACTAAAACTTATAAAACAAAATTATTTAATATTGCAATAACTGTACAGTACTGTGCACGCCGCTATAGAAGCAGGCGCTGGCCAGCGAGTATAGGCTTGGTTTTTTAATGGGCTGCAGTACCATATTATTTAATTTTGGTATGAGCTGCATAACCACTTAAAAGAAAACCTGTCACCTAGAACATGCTATCTGATCTGGGGACAGCATGTTACATAGCAGGAGGAGCTGAGCAGATTGATGTATAGTTTTGTAGGGAAAGATTCAGTAGAACTTGTCATTTATTTAAATACCTGCTTATTCTCGGTCAAGTGGGCGGTCTTATCAGTGATTGATAGTCTTCCTTGAAGGAGTGTGCATGCGCATACAGTTGTCAATCACTAATAACGCTTACATGGTAGGAGACTATAATCACAAATTCCCTAACATATTCCACTACAGATAGAAGTGACTGTAGTATTTGGTGAGCTGAGAGTGTACAGGCAGGCAGGGCTGGGACAAGGCATTATGGTGTCCTAGACAAATAGGACAAATGACATATACCCACCTCCACTCGAAAAATTAAAATGCCCAGTTCTGACCTGACACATAGCGCACTCCCCAGCCAGGTAAGATTGTAAAAAACTCAAGTGTCATCTTTTTTTTGAAGGTGCAGAATAGATGAAATGTTATCGTTATTCTGCAGATCTGCATAAGAAGATTGAGTTTAAAAAATATATAGAATATTTGTATCGCTGCGCCATTTTCTGAGGCCACTAACTTAACTGTGTAAGCACTGATTCACATCCACGCTGGGGCTTCCATTTTAAAAAGAATAGATGGAAAAAAACAGATCTTTTAAGTGATGTACAAACTGATAGCTATTCGTTTGTATCTGTTCACCATAGACTTCAATGTAAAAAAACCTGAAAAATAGCGCAGCAGACGAGGCTATTTCTTCAGTCAAAAAACTAATAAACTAATATCTGACGGAACAGAGACAAACTGATGCAAACTGAGAGCTTAAAAACTCCATAGAAATGAATAAGCAACAGATTATTTCCATTTTTCTGTCTCCCAAACAGAGGAGAACAACGGCAAGCACAACCCAGATGTGAACCAGGGCTAAGGATTCGCTATTTTTTGCAGACTAAAGTGCGGTTTTCATACTATACTATTTTCATGGCTTAATTCATTTTTACCACCGCAACTTTCATGGCATTCACTGTGTGAAATAAGTTAAAGGAGTTGTTCTCCTTATTAACCCCTTTCCGACATTGGATGTACCTGGACATTGTGCGGGCTCTTAAGCGGGGTCCGCACAATCGCAGCATGGAACCAGATATATGCTGCATCGCCCGTAGCCACAGCTCATTCTGCCCGCGGGCAATTAACCTCTTAGCTGCCACAATCAAGGGAAAGACAGAAAGAGGAAACTCCACTGGAGTCCCCAAAGCCAAACAAAGGCTTTCTGGCTACCTGTGAAGTCACTACGCCCGCCCGTGTCCTGTGGGCATGGTCGGGTATAGTGATTGACAGCTGCCACCAGGGCTGTGGAGTCGGCAAGCCAAAGCCCCGACTCCTCAATTTCCCGACTTCCTCATACATGGCGCATGTTTAAGTGATAACTTTACTGTAGTAAAGTGGTAACATCAGGCTTTTTATCACCTTATGATACAATAATCAAGCTATTTAGGTAGAACAGACACTGACAAGCAAAATGGTAACAATGTTTTGATCTTTTAAACACTTGTGGGGAGAGTTGAAGAAAAAGCTGTATTTGTATCCAAGTCCAGTCTGCTCCAATATTGGGAACGTGTAGAAGAGATCTGGGATCAGATTTTGGTCAAGACATGCTTGAATCTGATTCAGAGCCCAGAAGGATTCAGGCAGAGCTGAAAACCAAAGGTGGATTTACCAAATACTAAAAAAACAATAAAAATTAAAGGGGTTGTCTCACTACATTGATTCATCTTACCTCAGTCCTGTTTTCTTGGTTTCATTTTGAATTCAGGGGCATGTTTACTGGCTTCCATTGGGCTGCAGTAGAAGCCAAGTCTGTAGCTATAGTGACCAATGCCTACAGTCTATCAAGAGAGATCAAACAGGTCTGTAGCTATAGCGACCTGAGGAGCTGATGCAGCTCATACAAGAGGGGATATCTAGGAATAGGTAGGACATTGTTAATGGACACATATTGCAAAGTGACTTGTTTTTGCAAGATCTTCAACATAAAAAGTCATCCTTGTAGTGAGACAACTCCTTTAACAATTTGATCTTTAGGAGCAAAACTGTAACTAAGCAGATGCTAAATACTCAAATTTATGTATAAGATATGTAAGATGACTGTATATAAAATTACAGTAGCCTCATGTACAAAGCTGTAGTGGATGGAGAGATATGGAGCCTGAAATTCACAAGTTCCAAACATTGTTACCATTTTGCTTGTCCGTGTAAAATATATTTATTGGATATGACTTTAGGACACAAAAAAAATTGTAAAGATGCAAAACACTGCAGGAACATTTGTGGAGTCTCTGAATGTGTTCTGAGAAATAGTATTACCTCCATCAGATCCTGCATACATGACCTCACATCTGATCTCATTATTTCCAGGCTAGAGAACGGCCTCTCGACACTAACTTGGGTTGGGGGCAAAGCGGGGACCACAGGGGAAACATCTCTATCAATGTCAGGGTGTAAAAGAATTGCCTCAGCCACAGTCACTTTTGATGAATGGTTGGACTCTTCTACTTTGAAAGCAGGTGAAACATTTTGCTGAAATCTGTTTGCCATGGGAGCGGAATCTTTTCCTCTGGGGGCAGCGCTTTGCCTGCTCCATGTCATCAATTACACTCCTCATGTGATGAGGCTGAAGATATGGGAGCAGTAGCACTGGCAGGACCCAATTCCTCTTGCTCTTTGCACTGCATCGAACTAACTAGACCAACTTATTATATATTTTGGGAGTCGGTCTATTTTATGACGACTCCGACTCCTGCAAAATAGCCACCGACTCCGACTCCACAGCCCTGGCTGCCATGCAGGGGCGAAGCTACAGGGGATACAGCGGTAGCAGTCGCTACCGGGCCCTGCGGCCTGAGGGGGCCCAAAAGCCCTCCTGCCACATAAGAAGATACCAGCATTGTAAATGGTGCATGGTAACTGGGGGGCCCCATTTCACTTTTTGCACCAGGGCCCAAGTGCTTGAAGTTACGCCTCTGCTGCCACGGAAAGCAGTACACAGCAGTACTGCTGTGTACTGATCTCCATTCTAACAGTGATCTGAAGATCACTGATACAAGTCCTTGTGATGAATGTAAAAAAGTACAAAAAAAGTAAAAATAATTAAAACACAAAAAATAAAATAAAAACATGTACACTGCCCCTTTCCAGATGCCAAACACCCCGAAAAAGATAAAAGTATGCATATTTGTAACGACCTACTCTATACACTCACCAGCCACTTTATTAGGTACACCATGCTAGTAACGGGTTGGATCCCCTTTTGCCTTCAGAACTGCCTCAATTCTTCGTGGCATAGATTCCACAAGGTGTTGCAACGATGCTCAATTGGTACCAAGGGGCCCAAAGGGTGCCAAGAAAATATTCCCACACCATGACACACCACCACCAGCCTGAACCGTTGATACAAGGCAGGATGGATCCATGCTTTCATGTTGTTGACGCCAAATTCTGACCTACCATCCGAATGTCGCAGCAGAAATCGGGGACTCATCAGACCAGGCAACGTTTTTCCAATCTTCTACTGTCCAATTTCGATGAGCTTGGGCAAATTGGAGCCTCAGTTTCCTGTTCTTAGCTGAAAGGAGTGGCACCCGGTGTGGTTTCTGCTGCTGTAGCCATCTGCCTCAAAGTTCGCCGTACTGTGCGTTCAGAGATGCTCTTCTGCCTACCTTGGTTGTAACGGGTGGCTATTTGAGTCACTGTTGCCTTTCTATCAGCTCGAACCAGTCTGCCCATTCTCCTTTGACCTCTGGCATCAACAAGGCATTTCCGCCCACAGGACTGCCGCTCACTGGATGTTTTTTCTTTTTCGGACCATTCTCTGTAAACCCTAGAGATGGTTGTGCGTGAAAATCCCAGGAGATCAGCAGTTTCTGAAATACTCAGACCAGCCCTTCTGGCACCAACAACCATGCCACGTTCAAAGGCACTCAAATCACCTTTCTTCCCCATACTGATGCTCGGTTTGAACTGCAGGAGATTGTCTTGACCATGTCTACATGCCTAAATGCACTGAGTTGCCGCCATGTGATTGGCTGATTAGAAATTAAGTGTTAACGAGCAGTTGGACAGGTGTACCTAATAAAGTGGCCGGTGAGTGTAAATCTGTCATGTTAATTAAACCACAGGATGAACACAATCCTAATGAAAATGAAACCCAAAGTCCTGAACGTGCTCCTCCTATTCTGAGGCTTGTGGTTGAGACAAATAGCGCAGGGCCACATATGGGATGTCTCTAAAAATAGCAGAATTGGGGGAAATCGATGTTGAGTTGCATTTCCCTGGTCACACATACTGTGTTCCAGTGGAAAATGGATAAAGACTGGAAATCTGCAACAACAAAAAAAGTGACATTTTGAAATTTCACCTCCACTTTGTTTTAATTTCTGTGAAATACTGTAACTAATGGGTTAATAAACTTCTGAAATGCTGTAAGGGGAGTGGTTTCTTAGATGGAGGCATTTATAGGGGTATTTAACACACAGTCCTCAAAGTCACGTCAGAACTGGTCCCGAAAAAAAGCCCCCTAATGTCATATAAAAATAAAAAGACATTTAACAAATGATGCCAACCTACAGTAGACATTTGGTACATGCTAGTTATTCTTGCACGCAGAATTTTTTGAGTTTTGAAAATGGCAAATTTTTCAACATTTTGATATTTTTCACAAATAAACAAGGACTTTTTGGACTTAAAGCACAATGTGTCACGAGAAAACAATCTCTGAATCACATGGATAGGTAAGTGTCAAAAAGTTATTCTCACATAAAATGTCACATATCATAGTTCATAAATGGGGCTCTGTCAGGAAGGTCAAATTAAAATAGCTTCCAGGCCCCAATTAAAATAAAAAAAAACTTATACAGTACTCCCCTCTTTGGGTTCCAGTGCTGCATCTCTCCGGTCTTCCGTTGTCATACCATCCCCTCTGAACGGGCACGTCACCACTGCGGCCTCTGATCGGCTGCAGCAGTCATGTGCGTCTACTTACATCACTGTTCTGAGCTGTTAACTTCCGGCGATGCAAGGCAGTAGCACGTGATACCAAGTATAGTTAGGTTTTTTCTTTTTATTGTTTTTCTTTTTTTTTTTTGTTACATGGGGAAGGGGATGTTTTGAACTTTTATTTATTCTATATTAATGCAGAGTGTAAGGGTAAGTTCACACGGCTTACGCGTTCGCACGGTTCACGCCGGGTGTTTGCGGAGTCGCACTGATTGGCATGTACTCCCATGAAACGGAAGGGGGGGGGGGGCAGCAGCCCACCGTCCCCATAGACATGCATTACTCATAGACATGTCACATATCTCCCCGAGCGTATAATACGAACGTATTGTACGCCCCGGGGAAAGGAGGCGTGATCCATAGTTCTCCATGAGAGCTGTGGATTACCGTAATGATTGCAGTACATTTTGCTCGTATTAGAGCGCAGTACGCCGCAAAATACGCAGCGAAATGCGCCCCAAAATAAGCCATGTGAACATACCCTAAGGCTCTGTCCACACGAATATCTTAAGCTGGAATCCACTCAGAAAAACCTAGTGTAAAACACTCCCAAAATATTTGTATGTTTTTAACACGGATCCGCATCCAAAAACACAAAGGAATGAGTGGCACCCATTTCTGACTGTAAACCACGAACAAAAAAAAAACAAAAACTGAATCCACATACAATAATGTGAAACACAGACGACGCGGTCAGGACTGGAACAAGGTATTCTGATGCTCTGAGCAAATAACGCATGTGGCACCCCCTATGGAAAATTCAGCGCACTCTATTCCTTTTTATGCCCCCCTTACTGCCTGGAATGAAGTGGCGCCCTAGGCCAGTCGCCTGCATGTCATCCTGGCCATGGCCATGGCTTTCAGCGGCAGAATCCAGCGAGTAAATCTTGTCACGTGGACGTACCCTAAAAGGGGCAGCAAGATAGCAGACCTGAGGGCTATAGGGATCCCTGGCATCATAACTACCAGTTTCTACATGGTGATTGCATTGCTGATGAGGAATCAGGAGGTGGAAGCGGGCGCCCCGTCCCGTATAACTGCATAGATGCCACAGCCACATTGACTGCAGCATCTAAGTGGTTATATCCCTGAGGCATCTGCTGGCATCCGCAGGGTATGGAGCGGGCGCAGCCTTTCAGCCTGCTCCATACATCCTTGTGCCCACCTCCCTCTGCCCACCTGTCCTCCCAGCCCTGCAGGCAGGCTCACCACCTGTGTACTCTCCTGTGATAGAAGGATAATGTATAGAGGACAGCAGGTAATGTACAAGTAGCCCGTATAGACCCTGCAGCGCCCCGAATTGCTGTGGGAGAAGCACACTGGATTGACCGCCCGTGCGCGGCTCCACCAACCATCATACAAACAAGAAGCTTCAGCGAGAGCCGGGAGCCTAGAGGATTGCACTGACCGTGTGTCCTGTGCTGCACTGACCTGGTCCGTGCTCCTGACCGTGTGTCTGTGCTGCTGACCGTGATTTTGTGCTGAAATGACCGGATTGGTGCGCAAAGACCGTGTACGTGTGTGCACTTCCGTGTGTCCTGTGCTGCATGACCGTGTATTGTGTGCTCAAAGGGGGCCCTGTGTTTTTGGCGACTGACCCCTGGTTTGGCGCACGACCGGTTTCTGTGCTCATGACCGGTATTGTGTGCTGCATGACCGTGTTTGTGTGCTGCACGACCGTGTATTGTGTGTGCACTGACCGTTTTTATTTTGTGCTGCATGACCGTGTATTGGTGCTGCACTGACCCTGTGTTCTGTGTAAATGACCCTTTTTTCTGTGCTGCCTGACCGTTTGTTCTGTGCTGCATGACCCCTTATGTGTGCTGCACTGACCGTGTGGTTTCTTGTGCTGCACTGGGCCCGTGTGTTCTGTGCTGCACTGACCATTTGTTGTGTGCTGCACTGACGTGTGTTGTGTGCTGCACTGACCGTGTGTTCTGTGCTGCACTGACCGTGTATTGTGTGCTGCACTGACCGTGTATTGTGTGCTGCACTGACCGTGTATTGTGTGCTGCACTGACAGTGTGTTGTGTGCTGCACTGACCGTGTGTTCTGTGCTGCACTGACCTTTTGTTGTGTGCTGCACTGACAGTGTGTTGTGTGCTGCACTGACCGTGTGTTCTGTGCTGCACTGACCGTGTATTGTGTGCTGCACTGACCGTGTATTGTGTGCTGCACTGACCATGTATTGTGTGCTGCACTGACCGTGTGTTCTGTGCTGCACTGACCGTTTGTTCTGTGCTGCACTGACCGTTTGTTCTGTGCTGCACTGACCGTGTGTTCTGTGCTGCACTGACCATTTGTTGTGTGCTGCACTGACAGTGTGTTCTGTGCTGCACTGACAGTGTGTTCTGTGCTGCACTGACCGTGTGTTGTGTGCTGCACTGACCGTGTGTTCTGTGCTGCACTGACAATGTATTGTGTGCTGCACTGACCGTGTGTTCTGTGCTGCACTGACCGTGTATTGTGTGCTGCACTGACCGTGTGTTCTGTGCTGCAGACCGTGTGTTGTGTGCTGCACTGACCGTGTGTTGTGTGCTGCACTGACCGTGTGTTGTGTGCTGCACTGACAATGTATTGTGTGCTGCACTGACCGTGTGTTGTGTGCTGCACTGACCGTGTGTTGTGTGCTGCACTGACCGGGTATTGTGTGCTGCACTGACTGACAATGTGTTGTGTGCTGCACTGACAATGTATTGTGTGCTGCACTGACCGTGTGTTCTGCGCTGCACTGGGCAAATGTATGTTTTGCTGCACTGACAATGTGTTGTGTGCTGCACTGACAATGTATTGTGTGCTGCACTGACCGTGTGTTCTGCGCTGCACTGACAATGTATTGTGTGCTGCACTGACAATGTATTGTGTGCTGCACTGACAATGTGTTGTGTGCTGCACTGACAATGTATTGTGTGCTGCACTGACCGTGTGTTCTGTGCTGCAGTTCCCGGTCCCAGCTATGACTGACAGCAACAGGAAGCAACCAGCAAGTAGACAGGACGAGCCCTGCTGACTGCTTCCTGCCCAGAGGAGCGCCCTGCTCACATTGTACTCACCAGCTGGAGCACACAGGACGCAGCGCGCCCATTCTACAAGCTGCAGCACGGGGTGTAGTCAGCTGGGCACAGTGTCCACAGCACTAAGTCATCACCTTATGTTACAGGCAGAAGTAGCAAAGTCCCCTGATCTAGATGGGGCTGATAGGGAGGAGCGGCAGTGATTATGGTATAAATGATACAGGGAGCGGTACAGAGAGGTCCTGGGCAGTTCCTGCAGCTGTATAGAGAAATATAGATGTCCATACATTACTCACAAAAGGATCAGGATGTTTGACTTTTGGTTGAAATTTCAGGATGAATGTAAAATTTCTTGAACATGTTTTTAACCCCTTAAGGACCAAGCATTTTTTTGGGGTGGGATTGTCACGTTTTTTCCTCCTCTCCTTCCCAGAGCCAGAACTTTTAATGTTTCCATCTACCTAGACAAGAGGGCTTTTATTGTGCAGAACAAGATGTACTTTCTAATGGTGTCATTCACTGCACCATAGAATATACTGGGAAACTTGAAAAAAATTTACTTGCCCTGTGTTTGCGGGGTTTTTTTTCACTCTCCTGCATAAATTACAGTTCTCTGTATTCTACAAGTTGATCCGATTCTAGCAATGCCAAACAAGTAGGGTTTGTGTTATATTTTGGTACCATAAAGAAAATCCAAACATTTTCTATTTTTTTTTATTTGCCCCGCAGCGCCACCCTCTGGGAGCAATAATTTTTTCACCCATAGACATGAGTGAGGTGGCATTTTTTTGTGGGCTGAAATGTGCTTTTTATTCCTGCAAGTTTGGAATACCTGTGACTTTTGATCACTTTTTATTCCAATTTTTAGGGGATGTGAAATGGCCAAAAAACCACAGTGGCATTTTGAATTTTTTTTCTTCTATGGGGTTCAGCGTACGGGGTAAATGATGTTATATTGTAATAGATCAGACTATTTTGGACATGACGTTACCAAATATGTGTGACTTTTTTATTTATTTATTTTTTACACTTTTAAACTTTTTTTTTACATTTTATTTTACATTAGCATTGAGTCCCATAGGGTGCCTCACCACTAGGGGGAGCAATCATTTATACAGCCTATTGCATTGTATAAGAACAAAGATGGCGGTTTCACTACTTGCTGCCTGAGGCTTCTAGTCGCCATGTAAGGCTATGTTCACACGGCTTAACTGCGGGACGTAATTACGGCGTGTGGCCGGAGGTGGAGCGGGGGGCCGGCACTTCGCCGGCCCATAGACTTGTATTACCAGTGGCGCGTATACGCCGCTGGTAATTCACATGTCCATTATCTCCCCGCCTGGCGGATTCGCCGAGCAGGAAGAGGAGACGTAATCCATAGTTCTCTATGAGCCGTTTTCAGCCCGTAATTTGCGCACTTCGGCGCGTAATTACGGACCGAAATACGGCCCATTTTAAGCCGTGTGAACATGGCCTAAACCTATCAGAGCCATACGATCTTGCCACGGGGGCCCCGATCAGAGGGAGGAACCGTGCTCTGCACCATTTCTCATTCATTTAGACGCTGTTGCTGTGAGTGCTGCGGCGTCTAAGGGGTTAAACAGCACGAGATGGAGCCGGCTCCATTTTGTGCTGTTACCGACGGGTGTCAGCTACAATTAGCAGTCAGATCCCGCCGTCTGTGTAGTGGGATCGTGGCGAGAACAAAACCGCTGGCGCTCTGTAATGCGCCTGATACTGGCGTACGGTTCCTATGTGCCGCCCCTAATGTTTTTAGGAGTCGTGGTGCACCCCATGTTTAGGTGCTAATTGTTTTTCACCAAAAATTCACAAAAATGCAACATTACTTAAAATAATAATAATCTTTATTTATAAAGCGTCAACATATTCCACAACACTTTACAATGTAGAGGATATAAGTAGAGACAAAAAGCAAACATTACAAAGCTAGTAACAAAAGGAAAGAGGATCCTACTCACAAGAGCTTACAATCTATGTAGGAATAGGGAAGACGAACGGAGAGAAGTGCTTGCTTTACACAATGGTCCAGCCATGTTCTGTAAATACGGGGTAGAACACCTAAAAGTGAATAAACCTGCTACCCAGACAGTACATCTACGGATAAGTGCATGTGAGCACCTAAGTGCATGGGGTGTCAGGGAGGTGTGTAACTGAAAGCAGGGGGTTAGCAATTCGGGATCTTGGAAGCCTGCCTGAGAAGATGTATTCTCAGGGTGCGCTTAAAACTATGAATTTTGTAAGTAAGCCTGATCATACAGGGAAGCACATTCCAGAACACTGCTGCAGCACATGCAAAGACTTGGAGACAGGCAGGGTAGGTTTGGATGGTTGAGGCATTTGTTATTCGAGTTTGAGTAGGCAGGCAGAGATGAGGGAGAAGATGTAGGGGGTGCAGCACTATGGAGAGTTTTTTGGGTAAGAGTGGTTAGTGGTTTAATCTGTATTCTGTACTGAATGGGCAACCGGTGCAATCACTGGCACAGGGTAGAGCCATCGGTATAGCGACTGAAAAAAAATCCAGTCAGATTGGAGAAGGGAGAGTTAACAGAAATCACAGGAAGGGCAGAGTTTACAAAAAAAAAGGGCCATACTTACTGCTTAAAAGGAAAGTAAAAAATCCATCCCCAGGAGTAGGCAATAAAATCCCCAGAGCTACATGGAAGAAGTTAAAAAAGTGCAGAATACTGCTGAACAATTGCCTACACATCTACTATATATGGGGAGCTATTGCCTAGTACTTAACTGCACATAAGATAGAAATCAGTTCACATGAGCAGGCTGAAGCAGTACCACTCAGGGGAGATTGCGCAAGTGCAAAAATACTGATAAACAATTAATCACACATCTACTCTACCTCATGTTTGATGCGGTGTGAAATGGGGTCAGTATTTTGTTTTGGGCACTTATATTTGACAGCCTGCCTAACTTATTAATATGGGTGTCACCAATAGGTGGTAAGCCAGCATGGCACA
>JAODAL010023992.1:0-61521 GCA_025379985.1 Phyllomedusa bahiana | reverse complement strand
TTTGTACCCATTATATATTTGGGGAACCCTCCATTTGGATCCCTGCCATATATATTTGGACCCTCATCTTGTGATCCCTGACATATTTTATAGACCCTCCATCTATGTGATCCCTGTACAGTATATATTATAGACCCTCCATCTATGTGATCCCTGTACAGTATATATTATAGACCCTCCATCTATGTGATCCCTGTACATTATATATTATAGACCCTCCATCTATGTGATCCCTGTACATTATATAAAAAAAGAAATATCCCTGTACAGTGTACATTATAGACCTTTACTACAGATTATATATAGAAACATGGATAAAGCTGAACATCCAGCTGCAGCTAATTATACACATCAGGAAGATTATATTCTGCAGATAATTTCCACATACATTTCATCCATGTACATTATGTATTAGAGATCATGACTATAGATTTCCCATCACCGTACATTAACCACTATAGACGATTACTGCATCTATGTGATCCCTGTACATTATATATTATATACCCTACATATATGTGACTCCTGTACATTAAAGATGCTCCATATATAGATATAGACTCTCTCTCTCTCAATATATATATATTATATATATATATATATATATATTATATATATATATATATATATATTATATATATATATATATATATATATATATATTTGTACATTATACCATATAGGTCATGGTATATTTATTTCTGTACATTATATATTACAAATCTTATTATAAAAATTTTAAATGATAGATCTTACATATTATTGAACCCTAGATATTATATTTTGGAATATATATTTACACACGTCTTTTCTTTACATAGAATCCATCCAACATATTTATGCTCCCTGTCCATTATATAGTATAGATCATTGCTAGAAGTATTTGCTCTGTAGTGTAATAATCTATACACAATGAGGTATATTTTATACTGTAAAGCCTACAAATATGATCCCTTTACAGATAGTCAATTCTTCTTATCTGTGATCATATATAACTACATGAACTTATATATGGATTATACACATATCACCCCCGTACATGATATTTCATAACATCTACAAATATGTGATCCCTGTATATAAACGATTAAGGACACATCAGACCCTTGCGCATAAAACACCACAGGTCCTACAAATATGTGATCGATATTATATGCAGACCCTACAGTCAGTTTGGGGCGTTAGATCTTCCTGCACCTTAAATATATTAGATCCTTTATTCATGCCATTCCTGTAATTGAGATCTCTTCAGTATTGGTGTGTGTATATATGATATCCTTCATTTCTGTGATCCCTGTACGTGAGATCTATTCAGTATGGGGTGTGCAGATCTCCCTATACATTATATATGAGATCCTTCATTTCTGTGATCCCTGTACATGAGATCTGTGGGGTATTTAGATCGACCTGTACAGTATATGTTATAGAGCTTTTCTTAATGTGATCCCTGTCCTTTATATGTCATAGATCCTTCGCTTATGTGATCCCTATACATGGGGAACCCATTCTGTGCGTTGTGCATAGAAGTCCCTGTACATTTTCTGTGATCCATGTACAGGTGAGATCTCTTCAGGGTGGTGAGTATCGATCTCCCTGCACATTATATCATATAGATCCCTGCTTTTGGTGATCTCTGTCCATGTCAGATCAGGTGTGGAGTATATCGATCTCCCTCTACGTCATGTATTCTGGATCCTTCGTGTAAGTGATCCCTGTCCCTGTGAGATCCCCTCTGTGCGGGTCTCTCTGTACATTATACCTCTATTTTCCTGCACTTATCTCTCCTATTTCAGGGCATCTGGTTAATTTCAGCCACGTCCATCCTTCTTATCCTTTGTGTTGATGCTTTTTTTTTTTCATGTAAAACATTTTCCCTCAAGTCAATTTGCCCAAATCAGCGCCATATCCGACATCAGAAGCGCCTGATTCCCGCCCGCAAATTGCTCTAATTAGCGGAGTGAGATCTGCGCGTTATTAGCGCCTGCGCTTTGATGAGTCCCCGTCAGTCGGGTGGTAGGAGCGCTGTAATAGCGCCGGACTCCTCGCCAACCGTGCTATTAGACCATTAGCGGAGGGCAGTGCCAGCGCCGGGGGGGGGCAGCACAAATTCATCATCACAGTCACTTAGCCCCGGCGCCGCCATCCATATGCATGAGCCGGCGCACTGCGGGCAATCAGGCGCTAATGAACGCGCCCGGCGGAAAGTGGACGCATCTCAGCCTGGGGAGGGGGTGGGGGGGGGGGGGGGGGGGCGTCACAATCCACAGGAGGACAACTCCAATCATTGCATGTAAAGCCGGAGCCACAGGTCTCCCTGGACCCCCCCCCCCCCCCCGGGCGCTGGATCTGCAGGAAATCATTTATCTACTTATTATTGTATCGTGTTCTCTGCGGATACAAAGAAAAGAAACATCCAAGTCCCTGTCATCATTGGGGGCAATCTTACAGCTGAATTTCAATCCCCCCTTCGTTTTCATCTAGTGAGGTCCCCAATGTCTGTTCCGCAGAGCCCCCCCCCCCCCACACCTCTACCCCCTCCAGATCCCTTTGTCTCCTCCAGACTCTTCGGCCCTCCTCTAGACCCTTACATCCCCTCTAAACTCTTCTGTCCCCTCCAGACTTCTCTGTCCTCTTCCAAATTCCTCTATACTCTCCTCCAGACCCCACTGTCCTTCTCCAGACCCCCTTATCTCCTCCAGACCCCTCTGTCCCCACCTCTACACCCCTTATCTCCTCCACACCCCTCTGTCCCCCTCCACACCCTCTTATCTCCTCCAGACCCCTCTGTCCCCTCATCACCCCTTATCTCCTCCAACCTCCTCTGCCCCCACCAGACTCTTCTGTCCCCCTATAAACCCTTATGTGTATAGTCAAGACCCCACTCTCCCCTTCATACCCTCTTATCTCCTCCAGACCCCTCTGTCCCCTCCACACCCTCTTATCTCCCTCCAGACCCCTCTGTCCCCTTCATACCTCTCTTTCTCCTTCAGACTCCTCTGCCCCCTACAGACTCCTCTTCCCCTCTCCGGACCCCTTTGTCTCCTCCAGATGAACTTGCCCTTCCAGACTCTTCTGTGCCCTGTAGATCCTTCTTTGTCCCCTCCAGACTGGTCTTTCCCCCTCCAGACTCTTCTGTCCCCCTGTAGACCCCTTTTTGTTTCCTCTAGACCCCCCTCTGTCCTGCTCTAGACTCCTATATACCCTCTAAACTTCCCTTGCCCCTCCAGACTTCTCCATCCTATTCCAAATCCCTCTGTACGCTCCTCCAGACTCCTCTGTTCCCCTCCAGACTCCTTCCCGATATAGGAGAGCGATGTGTTCTCTATTCTTTTCTATGGGAGTTCCCAGTACAGGGGAGCACTGTGTTCTCCATTCTGTTCTATGGGGGTTCCCAGTACAGGGGAGCACTGTGTTCTCCATTCTGTTCTATGGGGGTTCCCAGTACAGGGCAGTGCTGTGTTCTCCATTCTCCTCTATGGGAGTTCCCAGTACAGGGGAGCGATGTGTTCTCCATTCTGTTCTGTGGGAGTTCCCAGTACAGGGGAGCGCTGTGTTCTCCATTCTGTTCTATGGGAGTTCACAGTACAGGGGAGTGCTATGTTCTCCATTGTGTTCTATGGGAGTTCCCAGTCCATGGAGCGATGTGTTCTCCATTCTCCTCTATGGAAGTTCCCAGTCCTGGGGAGCGCTGTGTTCTCCATTCTGTTCTATGGGAGTTCCCAGTACAGGGTAGGACTGTGTTCTCCATTCTGTTCTATGCAAGTTCCCAGTACAGAGGAGCGCTGTGTTCTCCATTCTCCTCTATGGGAGTTCCCGGTACAGGGGTACGCTGTGTTCTCCATTCTGTTCTATGGGAGTTCCCAGTACAAGGGAGCGCTGAGTTCTCCATTCTCTTCTACGGGAGTTCCCAGTACAGGGGGAGCGCTGTGTTCTTCATTCTGTTCTATGGGAGTTCCCAGTACAGGGGAGCGCTGTGATCTCCATTCTGTTCTTTGGAGTTCCCAGTACAGGGGAGCGCTGTGTTTCTCCATTCTGTTCTTTGGGAGTTCCCAGTACAGGGGAGCGCTGTTTTTCTCCATTCTGGTCTATGGGAGTTCCCAGTACAGGGGAGCGCTGTGTTCTCCATTCTGTTCTATGGGCGTTCCCAGTACAGGGGAGCGCTGTGTTCTCCATTCTGTTCTAATGGAGTTCCCAGTACAGGGGAGCGCTGTGTTCACCATTCTGTTCTATGGGAGTTCCCAGTACAGGGGAGCTCGGTGTTCTCCATTCTGTTCTATGGGAGTTCCCAGTACAGGGGAGCGCTGTGTTCTCCATTTTGTTCTTTTAGAGTTCCCGGTACAGGGGAGCGCTGTGTTCTCTCCATTCTGTTCTATGGGAGTTCCCAGTACAGGGCAGCGCTGTGTTCTCCATACTGTTCTTTGTGAGTTCCCAGTACAGGGGAGCGCTGTGTTCTCCATTCTGTTCTATGGGAGTTCCCAATACTGGGGAACTCCCATAGAAAAAAGTAGAGACCAAAACGCTCCCCTGTACTGGAAACTCCCATAGAACAGAATGGAGATTTGTGCACAAGCCTGACCGGATCTCCATCCTGAGCCAACACTTTCAGAGGCCCAATCCCAAGGTGTTTATATACCTAAACAACGACCAAAAATGTGCAGGAGAAAATATTGAAGACAATAATAACTTTTATTTGATACATGAATACATTCAAATTACATAAATAAAAAAAAACATATAGCAGTAAGAAATCAGAGAAAGCAAGGATTACAAAACAATGGGCCATATGTATGAAAACTGTCTGGCAGTAAGAGTGTCCTTGTTTCCCATAGCAACCAATCAGAGCCCATAGCGACTAATTATAGCTCATAGCAACTAATCAGAGCTCAGCTTTAATTTCATATAGAGCTCTGGAAACAGTAAAGCTGAGTCTGATTGTCGCTATGGCTCTGATTGGTGCTATGGGCTCTGATGTTGTGTAAGCTCTGATGGTCGCTATGGCTCTGATTGTGCTATAGGGCTCTGATTGGTCTATGAGTCTTATTGGTTCTTGGGCTCTGAGTGGTTGCTATGGGCTCTGATTGGTTACAATGGGCGCTGATTGGTTATTGGCTCTGATTGGTGCTATGGCTCTGATTGGTTGCCATGAGCTCTGATTGGTTACTATGGTCTCTGATTGGTTACTATGGGCTCTGATTGGTTGCTATGGGCATGATTGGTTGCTATGGGCTCTGATTGGTTGCTATGGGCTCTGATTGGTTACTTTGGGCTCTGATTGATCGCTATGAGCTCTGATTGGTTACTATGGGCTCTGATTGGTTACTTTGGGCTCTGATTGGTTGCTATGGGCTCTGATTGGTTACTATGGGCTCTGATTGGTTGCTATGGGCTCTGATTGGTTGCTATGGGTCTGATTGGTTGCTATGAGCTCTGCTTTCCATGAGATCTGATTGGTTACTATGGTCTCTGATTGGTTACTATGGGCTCTGATTGGTTGCTATGGGCTCTGATTGGTTGCTATGGGCTCTGATTGGTTGTTATGAGCTCTGATTGGTTGCTATGGGCTCTGATTGGTTACTATGAGCTCTGATTGGTTGCTGTGAGCTCTGATTGGTTGCTATGGGCTCTGATTGGTTGTTATTGCCTCTGATTGGTTGCTTTGGGTTCTGATTGGTTGCTATGGGCTCTGATTGGTTGCTATGGGCTCTGATTGGAAGCTATGGCCACCATTTTGGAGTACATACAACCTATTGATTAACTTTTATTAATTCTTACGGTAGGAAAGACCAGAAAAAAAAAAGTTTTTTCACCAATGTTATTTTTTTGCATTTTCAATTCACGGCGTTCACCATAGGATAAAAATACTGTGATAATTTTATGTTTTTATTGGTCAGTTTTCACTTTTGCACTTTGTTGTTTGTGTGTCTCCATCATTAAAGACCTGTCGCATTGTTATTCTTCTGTTCTCGGATCTGTCAGGGCTTGTTTTTTGCAGAATGACTGTTTTATTTTCCATAGATGGGATTTTGTCAGGAAAAATGTGATTTTCTTTTTTTTTGTCTTACTAGACGTTTTCTTAATTTATTTCTTCCTTCAACCTTCTATTATAATTTATTAGTCCCACTGGGGGACTAACATCCAAGTATTTTATTGCTGGTATAATACAGCACATTACTTACATAGTGCATCCTACTGGACCCGGCCTCTGGCAGGGCCGAAAAAGCAGACGTAGAGGTCAGACCCGGAAGCTTTAAATCAGTCGTCAGCTACTATGTAAACCCAACGGCTCCCTACAAACACATTGCCATGGTCACTATTCAGTGCGGCATCTAAGGGGTTCAACAGCTCAGATCTGAGGTCTGTCCACTCTTCACCATTAGGTCAGGGTACTGGTCATCAGACCCCAAGCCCTGGCCTCACCCAGCACAGGACACTGATACTGGCTCAATTCTGCCCCGCCGACAAATTATGTAGTGTGGTCCTTAAAGGGTTTTTCTCAACATGCAGTTTCACAGAACAACATCCAGCTTCAGACTCCCACTTCCTGTTCAGGCTGTGGGCGGTTCTACAGCTTCAGGTTCTCCCTTCCTGTTCATGCTGTGGGCGGTTCTACAGCTTCAGGTTCTCCCTTCCTGTTCAGGCTGTGGGCAGTTCTACAGCTTCAGGCTCCCACTTCCAGTTCAGGCTGTGGGCAGTTCTACAGCTTCAGGTTCTCCCTTCCTGTTCAGGCTGTGGGCAGTTCTACAGCTTCAGGCTCCCACTTCCTGTTCAGGCTGTGGGCGGTTCTACAGCTTCAGGCTCCCACTTCCTGTTCAGGCTGTGGGCGGTTCTACAGCTTCAGGCTCCCACTTCCTGTTCAGGCTGTGGGTGGTTCTACAACGTCAGGCTCTCACTTCCTGTGGAGGCTGTGGTCTGTTCTACAGCTTCAGACTCCCACATCCTGTTCAGGCTGTGGGCAGATCTATAACTTCAGGCTCTCACTTCCTGTTTAGGCTGTGGACGGTTCTACAGCTTTAGGCTCCCACTTCCTGTTAAGGCTGTGGCGGTTCTACAGCTTCAGGCTCCCACTTCCTGTTCAGGCTGTGGGAGGTTCTACATCTTCAGACTCCCACTTCCTGTTCAGGCTGTGGGCGGTTCTGCAGCTTCAGGCTCCCACTTCCGTTCCAGGCTGTGGGCGGTTCTCCAGCTTCAGGCTCCCACTTCCTGTTCAGGCTGTGGGCGGTTCCCTGTAAGGTTAGCAGAGGTGCAATGACATATGTCTACTCCAGGGCCTCATAAAAAGGAGGGTTCATTGTTGTGTTAGACACATGTCTGATTGCCCCTGGGTCATTTTGGTGGTGAGCTGCTCCTCTTTAGCGTCTCGCTCCATCCTCATGCTTCTTTGTAGCTGACGTTCACCGTGCAGTTTCATCGTTGCGTATTTACAATGGCTCCATTTGTCTACTTTCACCACAGCAGCCGCCAACTGTGCAGTTTCAGTAATACCACCAACCTGCGCCCGAAAGACAATAATCAACCAAACTCTAATAAATCGCTGTTTGCACCCATGACAGCAACAAGGGATAAGTGTGCAGACAGCCTATTGCATCTTCTATACGCACCAAGCCAGCGCCCCACATATGACTTCCTGTATGAGTTACATGCTGCCAACACGGAAGAAGGAAGTGATCATAATAATGTGAATGTGCTGTAAACATGGTGTTTGTATGTATATTTATACACATCACATGTTGGTAATACACACGTTATAACGGCCGGCGGCTTCGTGGATAGAAATGGGTTAATCTTCTCTGTTTGGGGGATGCGGCCGCCCTCCTCACCTGTTGAGGTCTGGGTGACTGCCGTGTGCCTAATTCCCGGGGATGGATGTGTAATTGACATCTTGACACGGATAACAAGTCTTTTGTCTTACACTCGGCTTGTTCCTTTGATTATTAATCAGGCGTTGTCTTCAGCGGGTGCGGGGCCTCAGGACGGACCGGAGTCAACACAATGATTTCATCCACGACTTGTCCGAATTCATTGAAGCGTATGATATTTAACACAACACTTGTTCACTCAGGGAAATGACTTTTACCCTCTCAGATCAATAACTTCCCTCCGATTGTCAGGACGATATTGATACAGACGTCAAAGGGATAAATACAATGAAACAAAATGTTTCCACTTTTATTTATCCTCAGATACAACATTGAAAAATAACCATGAACATTCTAAAATGTATCCACGTCCCAACTGACCACGAACGGGAGGACGCGGCGACCACACAGCGCCCCACAGCCGGACACCAGAGCAATGATTATCATTGGTGACATAGTTATTAAAGGGAATGTGTCATCAAAAAATGACTTATTGTTTAACTCACATATTTATGTTAAACACATTTTTTAGGAATTTTTGGTGTTTTTTTTAATTTTCCATATCACTTTCAGTATTTTTTAAATAATTCTTCAGTCCTTCAGTTTTCACTTTGGCCACTAAGCCTAATAATTGTCTGACACTTCCTGTTCTGTAGAGGGAGATTTTCAGCAGAGTGTTCATTATCAGTAAAATCAGGAGACACCATTGTATACAGATAACACAGAATCAACCAGTCACAAGAGGAGATGTCACAGCTCCCTCTCTCCCCTCCCTTCACAGTGAAAACTCTCCTATACAAGTCTATGGGACAGAAACTGTCTTAAGAAGCCTATGTGCATGAAGCTGCTGTAAAGTATCTCTCTGACTGCTGTTAAAGCAGTGCAAGCAAGAATGTCTTCCCCACAATCATATATAGACGGACAAATAGAGAAATCTACAATCAGGAAATAAAAACGAATGAGAGGAAAAGAATATGGATCAGGGTAAAAAAAAAAAAAAAAAAAAAATTGGCGACAGATTCCCTTTAATATTGTACAGTCTCTTATTCTATTATTACTCTTATTACATAGATTATTACAATATGTTGCTTGTCTGCAGATTCTGTCATTTATAAAGAACAGGAATAGGAATATGCTTTAAAGTGAATCACCGCCTTTATCTACATCTCAATTTTAGGTCCAAAATTCTGTCCTAATTCATTGCTTTATATCTTAGTTGTTCTGATTCTGTCCTTCTGATTAACACTCAGTAAAGTTGGAGGATGAGGGAAGATGAAAGAGAAAAGGGGAGAAAACAGGGAAATGGCGCTCTTGTTGGAGTACGTCAAATAAGTATGTGAGAAAACCGTCTATCAGCTGCGCCCTCATCTTATTGTGTTGTACAATTCCGGTACAACACAGCTTAAAGCTTGATAACAACCTTTGGTATTCAAGCAGTCCCATGCAACAATTACTTGTATTACTTAATTAATATCTTTTTTATTCTGATAAATAGCTCCAAATCTTCTGCACAGAAATAAAGTTACAGGATGAAATCATGTCTGCCTGCAGCTGCCAATAGGGGGAGCTCAAGAGTATATTGCATACTAATTATACATTAAAGGGGTTTTGCCACAATATAAAATTGATGTGGGAAGCTTGAAAATGAAATAACAAACCTTTTCACCATTCATTATTATTAAAAATTCTGCACCGCTTTTGTTTTAGCTGCTCCTTCAGTGACCCATTGTTTGCAGCTCGTCTCCAGGGGATACGACCAGAGCTGAGAGCTCCTCAGTCCCGGTCGCACATGCTCAGACATCACCTTTCCTCTCAGGCAACTACTGCGTTTTCAAACCCCAGGTGCTGTCACTCTACTCCCTTCCTCTGTGCTCCTTAGTAATTAGTCAAACAGTGCAAATAAATAAAAAAAGAAACCTCAATCAGGTCTGTGTGCATTGATAAATAAAAAAAAAACACACAGGTTTAGTTCCTGCAGGGATTTGAACCAAGGACCCTTGTGCCTGGAGGCAAAAGCTTTACCTCTCAGCTACTCACAATGCTTTACATAAACAGATCTTTCTTTGACTACAGAGAGGAAAGGCCTGGTGATGTCATCCTGCTGGGTCACATGATCTGCAATTCAAACAAATCACACACGCCCCCTTCTGAGCACACAGAGCTGGATGCACGAGGTATGAAATTAGATTGTGGTAAAACCCCTTTAAACTCAATTATAAACCTGTATAGCTGTGTAATTCTGGAACAGATATCCAAATTCACTGCACAGAAATAAACTTAGAGGATGAAGTCCTGTCTGTCTGCAGCCATCAATAGGGGGAGCTCAAGAGTTTATTGCATACTAATTATACATTACATTCAATTATAAACCTGTATGCAGTAAGCTCCTGAATTCCCATGGTGGCAGCTGGAATGCGAAATTGTTGCATACAACCTGCAGGGGTGATATGAAGCTTCAATCTCTATTAAGATTTTAGTACTTATATTACTTTATTTAATATATCTTTTTATATATGTTATTCTGATACATTGCTCCAAATCCTCTGCACAGAAATAGAGTTACAGGATGAAATCCTGTCTGCCTGCAGCCACCAGTAGATGGAGCTCAAGAGCATATTGCATACTAAATATACATTATACTCAATTTTAAACCTGTACTCAGAAAGCTCCTGAGCTCCCCTAGTGGTGGCTACAGGAAACCTGTATGAGTGACAGGGAGCTCCAACCAAGGATTTTATTACAGGATAATTGGCACTAAGTGTATCATCCACTTTGATTAAAACATACCAATCAAGCACAGACCTTTCCTCCATTATCTGTAACTGGTTATGCAGCTACAAGGGAATAAAAATAAAGAACAAAAAATTGTGACTATTTCCATTTTACTGTATAATTATAATGTGTTACATATATATGCCTCATAAAACAAAAAATAGGACCGGGCGCTCGTCTGCAGCGAATAAATCCTCGTGCGGTGGTAGGAAGTATTTCATTAAAAACATAAATAGCATAACGCGTTTCATGCTAAAAAGCACTTCCTCAGATGCTGTAACATTACAGCATCTGAGGAAGTGCTTTTTAGCACGAAACGCGTTATGCTATTTATGTTTTTAATGAAATAAATATATTCTTTATCCTACGTTGCCACCGCACGAGGATTTATTTGCTGCGGACGAGCGCCCGGTCCTATTTTTTGTTTTATAGTTTATTATCGTCCCCCGAGGTCTTCCAATACCAGGGGTCTTGGACTATGTGGCTGCTGTCTTTGGGCTTAATTAAGCCAAAAAGGTTTTTATGAGCGTGGTGCCTCTATAACATAAGCACAACGCCATCAGGTGAGCACCTTGCATATTTTACTTTTATTGAATTTCCTGACATACTTTCACACAGAGCGCCCTCTCCTTTTTTTCATTTTCTATATATACTGTATATGCTTCAGTTATACAACATCTGTGCATTGTATGTGTGATGTAGCTATGGCTCCTCCACCTCATCTGTGTGGTCCTGTCTAAGATCAGCAGCGGCCGGGGAGGACACCACAGGCTGCTCGCTCCTACTTTTGGTTAACATGCTGGGACTGACAATGCTGCAGGTCTCCAGGGATCGGGGATCAGTGAAGTTACCAGAAGCTCTAATTAAACCCTAATTACAACCTGGCAGAAACCATTTAACCTCTCGCCCCGCACCAGAGCGGCAGCTACATAGATTCTCAGCTCACAGATGCTCATTATGTTTTTAGGTACATTAATAACACAAAAAGTAAAGGATTCAGCAACAGATCCAGTGACAGATTTACTGACAAATCCAGTGATAGATCCATCAACAGATTCAATGACAAATCCATCAAGAGGGTCAATGACAAATCCAGTGACTGATTCATTAAAAGATTCATGGACAGATCCAGTGACAGATCCATCAGCAGATTCAGTAACAAATCCAGTGACAGATCCATCAGCAGATTTAGTGACAAATCCAGTGACAGATCCATCAGCAGATTTAGTGACAGATCCATCAACAGGTTCAGTAACAAATCCAGTGACAGATCCATCAACAGATTCAGTAACAAATCCAGTGACAGATCCATCAACAGATTCAGTGACAAATCCAGTGACAGATCCATCAGCAGATTTAGTGACAGATCCATCAACAGATTCAGTGACAAATCCAGTGACAGATCCATCAGCAGATTTAGTGATAGATCCATCAACAGGTTCAGCAACATATACAGTGACAGATCCATCAACAGATTTAGTGATAGATCCATCAACAGGTTCAGCAACATATACAGTGACAGATCCATCAGCAGATTTAGTGACAAATCCAGTGACAGATCCATCAACAGATTCAGTGACAAATCCAGTGACAGATCCATCAGCAGATTTAGTGATAGATCCATCAACAGATTCAGTGACAAATCCAGTGACAGATCCATCAGCAGATTTAGTGATAGATCCATCAACAGATTTAATCACATATACATTGACAGATCCATCAACAGATTTAGTGAGAGATCCATCAGCAGATTTAGTGATAGATCCATCAACAGGTTCAGCAACGTATACAGTGACAGATCCATAAATAGTTTCATTGACAGATCCATCAACACATTCAGTGACAAATCGAGTGACAGATCCATTTACAGTCATTAACATATACAGTGACAGATTCATTAAAAGATTCATGAACAGATCCAGTGACAGATCCATCAATAGATCCAGTGACAGATCCATCAATAGATTCAGTGACAGATCCATCAGTAGATCCAGTGACAGATACATCAGTAGATCCAGTGACAGATACATCAATAGATCCAGTGACAGATCCATCAATAGATTCAGTGACAGATCCATCAGTAGATCCAGTGACAGATCCATCAGTAGATCCAGTGACAGATCCATCAATAGATCCAGTGACAGATCCATCAATAGATCCAGTGACAGATCCATCAATAGATCCAGTGACAGATCCATCAGTAGATCCAGTGACAGATCCATCAACAGCACTCTGCAATATGTACACACTGTAAATACAATGATTGGCTTTGGTTGAAGCTGCCGCCGCTCATTCTTTGGCCATTGTGAGTTCCTGGCTAAGCTTTCCATGTGGAGAGACCTGCTGCATTATCCTCTATGATTATTGGGGTCATCAGCGCTGTTCTAAAATCGTCAATTACACAGGTCTGCAAAAAAAAAGAAAAAATTCAATAGCTGTTTTGGTTGTTTCCACGTAATCTTTATGTGTTTTGTTGCGCCGAATCCAAAAATGACCTCCGTTTTTGATATAGGACTTCACGTTTCCTGACAAAGCTTGAAACGCTTGCACCATTCGCCCGACGATATTTTGTAATCAGGATCTTTTTTATTGCCTAAAAATTTCTCTACAGCCTCTTTACATACAATCCAGGCTTCTTTTTGAGGATCCGTCATGTTATCGACAAACTCTTTATCAGCTATTAGCCTTCTAATGTCCGGTCCTGCAAATTCCCCTTCCTTCAATGTAGCCTCCGAGAGGCTTGGAAACATGGTGACCAAGTATTTGAAGCATTCTCCATCTCTTTGAAGGGATTTTACAAATTGCTTCACCAATTATTTTTAGGTTCTTTAACAGATTCTCTCCTGGACAAATCTATCATCAAATCCATAATCAGATTTGGGAAATTTTCCAGCAACTTTTTAATACTTAAAAAAATATATTTTTTTAAATAAAGATTTTTGTCCTAATTTTCTAATAATTTTAGAGAAATGCAAAAAATATGGAAACAATAATTGTTGGATGTTGGAGGAAGTTCTCCCTGCACTATAAGGTGGGGGTCTCACTTTTTTGTTTAGTTTTTTTTATTACCTGTGCTTTGTTTTGCAGATGTTACCTGCCCAGTAGGGAAATATAAAACACACTGCCTATATTGTTGCTTTTTTCTCAGGTTGGGAGCGCTTCTCAGGTCGGGTGGGTTTGTTCTATGTGCAGCCTGTAGATTGTTCATATGAGGGAGTGGCTGCCCCCTCTTTGGTTTTTTGCACTCCGCCTACCTGCACAGGTTTTTAAATCAATATAGAGTAGCTTGTAGCTGGAACCTTCTCTCCCTGAAATGTGGAGATCTGAAGAGGCCCCAAGAGCGGTAACATTAGTGTAGGTTCCCACCTGTATTGAGGCCCCCTTGCTGATTGGCAGGTGAGCTTAAGCAGTTTTGGTCAAAAATGTGGACTAAGAACCTCAAAAATATTTTCGTGTATCCTGAGTAGCAGAAGTGCTTTTCCAAAAATTCCTATGTGTCTTTTTGATAGTTCTTTAAGTGCTAGTAGTGCTGCTGATGTTCTATGTGCAGCATCTTGTGGCTGTGTTGCAATTTTTAGTTGAATGTTTTGTGACATCTTTGAAGATAACAAATCCTGCAATTTAAAGAGGAATTCCTACATTACATTGTCTGCGTATCACATGATTTGTTATGGCAAAAAAGCCACCAGAAACACATCCAAAATGTTTGCAGCCCCCCCAACCGCCTCCTCCTCCCCCCTCCCCCCCCAGACCCAGGTAAAAAGATGTGTGTGACGGAGGACAGAGGAGGAATGAGCTCTCTTCTGTATGCTTATTATCCCATTTAAAAAGTTATAAACTGAGTTACCTGTGTGTAATAACTAAAGACAGCCATGTGGTTCGAAACGCGTGAGACATGTGGGTATCTGGGCCGGATGTTGTCTTGAACTTTTTAAATGGAATATAATAAGGATTAAGAAGACTTTTCATTGACCTGTGGACGATGCTGGAACGCTAAGGGACACATGTATGAAAACTGTCTAGATCTAAAATTCACTTTTTGTTGCCCATAGCAACCAATCAGAGCCCATAGCAAGCAATCAGAGCGCCCCTTTCATTTCATATAGTGCTCTAGAAAAATGAGAGGGGCATTCTGATTGGTTGCTATGGGCAACAAAGAGAGTTTTAGACTCAGACAGTTTTCATACATGTGGCCCTAAATTGTTTTCTATTTGCAAGCTCTGAACTCACCCAACCAGGTCTCTTCCCTGCATGTCTGTATATGTAAAGCATACAACACCCTATGAGGTGATGCATGAACAATATATTTATATATATATATATATCATATAATTATATATATATATATATATATATAGATATATATATAATATAATATATTTATATATATATATATATATATATATATATATATATATATATATGTATTTATTATGGAATTTACACTCTGCAGACTTCTTGCAGAAATGTCTGCCTCTGCTCCGTATTTTTGAACGGGGGTCGTTTCTGCAGTCGGTGCACGGATTTCTGCAAGAATTGAACTAAGGCAGAAATTTCTGGAACAAATCTGTTGTGAGTGAATGTGTTCAATCCTCTTCTCGTCTTTCTCTGAGACGAAAATTCATGTTCGTGTGGCAAAATCCTACGTAGAACATATTATATTACTATGATTACTATTGTAGCTTCTGTTATTATTTCCTTATATTTTATTATTATTGCTTCCTTTTTCTTATATAATATTTAATATTATTATTATTTCCTTATTTTATTATTACTATTATAATTATTTCTTTACATTTTATTATATTATTATTTCCTATTTTATTGTTTTTATTATTTTCTTATATGTTATTATTAGTTCTTTATTTTAAATATTTAATATTATTACCATAATTATTGTTATTATTTATGTTATTTTATTACTATTAAAAATATTTCTTTATATTTTATTTTTTATTATTATTATTAAAAATTCCTATTTTATTGCCATTTTTTCCTAATATTTTTGCTATCATTATTTCTTTATTTTATATAATATTTATTATTACAATAATTTTTTCCTTATTTTATTTTATTCCTTATTTTATTATTACTATTATAATTATTTCTTTCTATTTTACTATTATTATTAATTCCTAATTTATTTTTATTATTACTTTCTTATATTGATTTTTTTTACTTATTTTATAATTACTATGATTAATATTATTATTATTTCTTTATAATTTATTATTTTATTATGATTTATATTATTAATAGTATTAGTAGTGTTAATCCCTTATTTTATTACTATTATTACTTTCTTATTTTGTTATTATGATTCATATTATTTGTAATAGTATTAGTAGTGTTAATCCCTTATTTTGTTACTATTATTTATTATGATTATTGATATTATTATTAATTCCTTATTTAATATTATTTCTATTATTTGTGCAACAATTGAATTACTATCGAAAGCAAAGAATCTGCACCATTCACGTCTAAAACCTCTAATAACTTCGCCACTAAATTATAGAAAAAAACTGTGATCTCGATCCCACAGGACAGGGGGCTCTACCAATAGTTGCTTGATCTGCGCCTTCTCTTTCTCCCCCCCCCCCCTTCCCCCCCACCTCCCTGTTCCTTTCCTGAGTGTCTGCTGTAAGGATTGGATTTGCCACTAAATGGATGTAAAATGTAAATATATTTATCAAATACATTTCGAAACTGATGATTGTGATTCTTACAATGAGAACAATGAAATGAATACGACACATAATAATTCCGATGATAATTTGATACAATTTGATACAAGTGCAGGAGGTTATGTGATGATAATGTATCCTTCATGTTACTGATAATGATACGTTGTTATGACTTTGTATCACTATATGACACCTTGGATTTGGCTCATCGGCAGTAGACGAGTCTCCGGGTCGTGTTTCTGGTGACGATGGCTCCTGTAGAGTCTCTGCCTCGTATCTTAATATTGGAGAATAAAATCCTCTCCGGCATAATCTTCCTTTGAACGCCGGTTAGCAGCCGTGAGGAGGGAACAAGCTGCTATTGTCTGCAGGTAAAGTGGCCTGAATGTACTAATGATGATGAAATGGATGAGATCTGTGTGTTTGTAATGGGAGCGTTGTGTCAGGCGGGGCTCATTACATTACAGGAGATGACTTCGGAGTAATGCCTTAAGCCCTGGCTTTCTCTATAAGTAACGGGACGCTCATAAGAAGCTTTACCCCAGTCTGGACTTTACACCTGTTCTTAAGCCCCCTCATATGTTCCTTATTACTGGGGACGCATCTAATACTTTTGGGGTTACCCCGACATTCCTTCTCCATCTTCCTATCTATATTGTATCTCATCTCTGCTCCATTCATAGGTCAAATCCCCATCTAACAAGTGCACTAGATGTGTCCACTTGCAGGTATATTCACACAAGATGTGGAGGGCAAGGTCAATGTATAATGACCATCAAAATGAGATGGGCTCCTGCTGCCTAATGACAGGAAACTGAATCAGTAGCAACAATTAAACGTATAAATAATCCCGCCATATATCAGGAAACCCACATAGTAGAGCTGGAGAAATAATAATACCGTCATATATTAGGGAACCCACATAGTAGAGCTGGAGTTATAATAATACTGTCATATATCAGGGAACCCACATAGTAGAGCTGGAGTTATAATAATACTGCCATATATCAGGGAACCCACATAGTAGAGCTGGAGATATAATAATACTGCCATATATCAGGGAACCCACATAGTAGAGCTGGAGATATAATAATACTGCCATATATCAGGGAACCCACATAGTAGAGCTGGAGATATAATAATACTGCCATATATCAGGACACCCACATAGTAGAGCTGGAGATATAATAATACTGCCATATATCAGGGAACCCACATAGTAGAGCTGAAGATATAATAACACGACCATATATCAGGGAGCTCAAATAGTAGAGCTGGAGATATAATAATCCCGCAATATATCAGGGAACCCACATAGTAGAGCTGGAGATATAATAATACTGTCATATATCAGGGAACCCACATAGTAGAGCTGGAGATATAATAATACTGCCATATATCAGGAAACCCACATAGTAGTGCTGGAGATATAATAATACTGCCATATATTAGGGAATCCACATAGTAGAGCTGGAGATATAATAATACCGCCATATATCAGGGAACCCACATAGTAGAGCTGGAGATATAATAATACTGCCATATATCAGGGAACCCACATAATAGAGCTGGAGATATAATAATACTGCCATATATCAGGGAACCCACATAGCAGAGCTGGAGATATCATAATACTGCCATATATCAGGGAATCCACATAGTAGAGCTGAAGATATAATAATACTGCCATTTATCAGAGAACCCACATAGTGGTGCTACATGGCAGAAGGCCACCAACATCTAATTACATAAAGCTGAATCAAAAGCATATACAGCAATAACGGTATAAATAATACCGCCATATATCAGAGAACCCACATAGTAGTGCTAGATAACAGAAAGCCACCAACAATGTTCTTGCTCATTGGGCCCCCGACACGTAATGACCTGAAACTAAATCAGTAGGATAAATATCAATCATTAAAGGTATAAATAGTACCGCCATATATCAGAGACCCACATAGTAGTGCTAGATTGCATGAAGTCACCAACAATGTTCTTGCTCATTGGGCCTCCAACACCTAATGACTGAATCAGTAGGATACATAGCAATCATTAAAGGTATAAATAATACTGCCATATATCAGAAACCCACATAGTAGTGTTAGACAGTTGGAAGCCACCAACAATGTTCTTGCTCTTTAGGACCCCAACACCTAATGACTGAATCAGTAGGATAAGTATCAATAATTAACGGTATAAATAATACCGCCACATATCAGGGAACCCACATAGTAGTGCTAGACAGTTGGAAACCACCAACAATGTTCTTGCTCTTTGGGCTTCCTACACTTAATGACCTGAAACTGGATCAGTAGGATAAGTATCACTAATTAAAGGTTTAAATATTACCGCCATATATCAGAGACCAACATAGTAGTGCTTGATTGCATGAAGTCACCAATAATGTTCTTGCTCATTGGGCCTCCAACACCTAATGACTGAATCAGTAAGATACATATCAATCATTAAAGGTATAAATAATACCGCCATATATCAGAGAACTCACATAGCGGTGCTAGATAGTTCAAAGCCACCCGAAAGTTTCTTCCACTTTGAGCCCCCAAAATATCTGCGTCCCATCGGCTACCATGACGATTGTTATGCTCATGTTTTTAAGGCCAGGTTCACACCTGCATCTGCCCCAGAGACCAACAGAGGCTGAGATTATACTACTATTACTCTTGCTCAGATGGTCAGTGTCTAGAATAAAGATTGTTCCTATTCAGTGACAGCAAGTAGAAATCTTAAAAATCTAAAGCCTATTAGAAGGTGGCACAGCCGCTCCCTCTATGCAGACCAAGCTTTCAATGGACGCCGGCCCTTTAAATCTAATTCTCTTTATTTGGCCTCTACCCTATTAGATGTTACATTATTTCAGGAACTTTTTTTTCACATTTTTCCCCTTTTTCAGTTATTTTTTTGTAATTCTGGCAGATTAATGGAGACGGCCACTCGATGATTTAATTGAGGAATGTAAGTGATTTTCGGGCCCCCCCGGGTGCGTTATATCTGCTTAGTAAAGATCTCGGCCTGTGATGAACAAAGACACTTTCCCTTTTAATAGAGCCGGCCCCTGACGGATAATCTCCCGGAGTCTTTTGTGGGAAAAATCCATCACAGCTGTCAGGCTTTTAATCAATGAACTAATTTAAGCTGATAGAGAAGAAAACATCATGTGCCCTGGATAAGACATTGTGGGATAACCTTCACTATAATAGATGGTTAACTCCATCATGGAGAGCGCTGTGTCTGCATGTGGAGCGCCACTTACCGGGGAAATCACCAGGGATTACACACATGTCCGGCTCATCTGTAGACTGGAGTGGAGGGCCCCTTTAAGGGGAGCATAGATGGCGGCTGGACCTGCTTCCCATGAAGTCCATGTAGAGTCAACGCAGCTCAAACTGACCTGCAGGGGAGCACTGGAAACACTGGTTGGGTCCAGTTGGCATGAGGCTGGTTTTCAGGGAGAAAGGCAGATAAAGAGAGTCAGGAAGCCAGAGGCATGTGCAGTAGCTGTAGGGTGGGCCCCAGGAATAAACTCCAGTGTTGGGCCACACGAATTACCTCCACTGACGGCTCCTAAAACTCAACTCCATTGGTAGGTCCTAATAATTAACTCCACTGGTGGCCCCAAGAATCAGCTCCACTGGGGGCCCCAAGAATCAGCTCCACTGGGGGCCCCAAGAATCAGCTCCACTGGTGAACCCCAAAGAATCAACTCCACTGGTGGCCCCAACAATCACCGCCACTGGTGGCCCCCAAGAATCACCTCTACTGGTGGCCCCAAGAATCAACTCCACTGGTGGCCCCAAGAATCATCTCCACTGGTGGCTCCAAGAATCAACTCCACTGGTGGGCCCCAAGAATCATCTCCACTGGTGGGCCCCAAGAATCATCTCCACTGGTGGGCCCCAATAATCAATTTCACTGGAGAACCCCAAGAATCATCTCCACTGGTGGACCCCAAGAATCAGCTCCAATGGTGGCCCCAAGAATCATCTCCCCGGGTGGGTCCCAAGAATCAACTCCACTGGAGAACCCCAAGGATCACCTCCACTGGTGGGCCCCAAGAATCAGCTCCAATGGTGGCACCAAGAATCATCTCCCCTGATGGCTCCAAGAATCATCTCCACTGGTGGGTCCCAAAAATCAACTTCATAGGAGGGAACCAAAACTCACCTCCTCCGGTGGACCCAAGAATCAACCCCATCAGTGGTCCCCCAGTACCACCTCCACTGGTGTTCAACCAGAACCAACTCCACTGGTGGGCCTCAGGAATCAAACCCACTGGTGGACCACAAGAATCCGCTTCACTGGTGGACACCAAGAATTAACTCCAATGGTGGGACCCAAGAATCAATTCCACTGGTGGGCACCAAGAATCGACTCCACTAGTTGGCCCTGAAAATCAACACCATTGTTGGGCCTCAAGAATCAACTCCAACGGTGGACAACCTCAATCAACTCCATTGGTGTGCCCCATATTTTAACACCACTGTTGGGCCCCAAAGATTAAAACTATTGTTAGTCAATCAACTCCACTGGTGGACCCAAAGAATCAGTTCTATTGGTGTAATGTGGGGTCTTCATACTCTCAGTGAATGAAGGTCTGTGCACATGGGCATAGTGCACAACAAAAATGAAGGCTAAAAACTCCCCCATGCTAGCCAGGTACACATGTGAACTGAGGTTACCTTGTCGTGGTGGATGGACTCTCACAGTTTTGATCAAAAATGTGCACTACGAACCTTAAATTTTCATGTATTCAAAAAACACATTTTAAAACAGTTTATATATTCACTTTAACTATATGTTAGTGTTTGTATAACTGCTGATATATGTTGTTTTGCTTGAATAACAGTAGGGTTAGAAGAGGAGCGGTAGCATCCATTGCTCTGGGGCCCCATACACAGTAGGGTTAGCAGAGGTGCAGTGATATCCGTCTGCTCCGGGGCCCCATACACAGTAGGGTTAGCAGAGGTGCAGTGACATCTGTCTGCTCCGGGGCCCCATACACAGTAGGGATAGCAGAGGTGCAGTGATATCCTCTGCTCCGGGGCCCCATACACAGTAGGGTTAGCAGAGGTGCAGTGACATCCGTCTGCTCCAGGGCCCCATACACAGTAGGGTTAGCAGAGGTGCAGTGACATCTGTCTGCTCCGGGGCTCCATACACAGTAGGGTTAGCAGAGGTGCAGTGACATCCGTCTGCTCCGGGGCCCCATACACAGTAGGGTTAGCAGAGGTGCAGTGACATCCGTCTGCTCCAGGACCCCATACACAGTAGGGTTAGCAGAGGTGCAGTGACATCTGTCTGCTCCGGGGCCCCATACACAGTAGGGTTAGCAGAGGTGCAGTGACATCCGTCTGCTCCAGGGCACCATACACAGTAGGATTAGCAGAGGTCCAGTGACCTCTGTCTGCTCCTGGGCCCCATACACAGTAGGGTTAGCATAGGTGCAGTGACATCTGTCTGATCCGGGCCCTCATACACAGTAGGGTTAGCAGAGGTGCAGTGACATCCGTCTGCTCCGGGGCTCCATACATAGTAGGGTTAGCAGAGGTGCAGTGACATCCGTCTGCTCCGGGGCCCCATACACAGTAGGGTTAGCAGAGGTGCAGTGACATCCGTCTGCTCCAGGGCCCCATACACAGTAGGGTTAGCAGAGGTGCAGTGACATCCGTCTGCTCCAGGACCCCATACACAGTAGGGTTAGCAGAGGTGCAGTGACATTCGTCTGCTCCAGGATCCCATACACAGTAGGGTTAACAGCCTATCACCTTATATATCCATTAAGCCAACACTCAACACAAGACTTGCTTCACGCGCTACATGCTACCGAAATCAGAAGTAGGAAGTGATCATAATAATGTGAATCACCAGTGATTGACAAAGCCTACCCAAATACTAATTCTAATTTATAGTCTACCCCAACACTAATAGACATACAATATTTCACAGAAGTCTGTACACCTCTCACATTTTTGTAAATATTGTGTTATATCTTTTCATGGGACAACACTGAAGTTCGGACCCTTTGATATAATGTAAAGGAGTCAGTGTACAGATTGTATAACGGTGTAAATTTGTTGTGCCCTCAAAATAACTCAACACAGAGCCATTAATGTCTAAACCGCTGGGAATAAAACTTAGTACACCCCTAAGTGAAAATGGACAAATTGTGCCCAATTTGCCATTTTCTCTCCATGGTGTCATGTGACTCATTAGTGTTACAAGGTCTCAGGTGTGAATGGGGAGCAGGTGTGTGATATTTGATGTTATCGCTCTCAATCTCTCTCATGCTGGTCACTGGGAGTTCAACATGGCGCCTCCTGGCAAAGAACTGTCTGAAGATTTACCTCCTGCCTGTCACCTATGTTTTCCTGCAGTGTCTGGGCCTCAGTATGTGGGTGATCCCGCACCCCTGCTGCCTGTCCCCCATGTTTCCCTGCAGTGTCCGGGCCTCAGTATTTGGGTGATCCCCAGACCCCTCCTTCTTGTCCCCAATGTTATTGCGCCGTATCTGGGCCTCAGTATTTGGGTGACCCCCGCACCCTTCCTACCTGTTCCCCCATGTTATTGCACCGTATCTGGGCTTCAGTATTTGGGTGATCCCCGCACCCTTCCTTCCTGTCCCCCATGTTATTGCACCGTATCTGGGCTTCAGTATTTGGGTGATCCCGCACCCCTCCTGCCTGTTCCTCATGTTTCCCTATAGTGTCTGGGCCTCAGTATTTGGGTGATCCCCAGACCCCTCCTTCTTGTCCCCAATGTTATTGCGCCGTATCTGGGCCTCAGTATTTGGGTGATCCCCGCACCCTTCCTGCCTGTCCCCCATGTTATTGCGCCGTATCTGGGCCTCAGTATTTGGGTGACCCCACACCCTTCCTTCTTGACCCAATGTTATTGCGCCATATCTGGGCCTCAGTATTTGGGTGATCCCCGCACCCTTCTTGCCTGTCCCCCATGTTTCCCTGCAGTGTCTGGGCCTCAGTATTTGGGTGACGCCCACACCCTTCCTTCTTGACCCAATGTTATTGCGCCATATCTGGGCCTCAGTATTTGGGTGATCCCCGCACCCTTCCTGCCTGTCCCCCATATTATTGTGCCGTATCTGGGCCTCAATATTTGGGTGATCCCGCACCCCTCCTGACTGTTCCTCATGTTTCCCTATAGTAACTGGGCCTCAGTATTTGGGTGATCCCCGCACCCCTCCTGACTGTTCCTCATGTTTCCCTATAGTAACTGGGCCTCAGTATTTGGGTGATCCCCGCACCCTTCCTGCCTGTCCCCCATATTATTGTGCCGTATCTGGGCCTCAGTATTTGGGTGATCCCGCACCCCTCCTGACTGTTCCTCATGTTTCCCTATAGTGTCTGGGCCTCAGTATTTGGGTGATCCCCGCACCCTTCCTGCCTGTCCCCCATATTATTGTGCCGTATCTGGGCCTCAGTATTTGGGTGATCCCGCACCCCTCCTGACTGTTCCTCATGTTTCCCTATAGTAACTGGGCCTCAGTATTTGGGTGATCCCCGCACCCTTCCTTCCTGTCCCCCATGTTATTGCGCCGTATCTAGGCCTCACTATTTGGGTGACCCCCGCACCCCTCCTGCTCTTCCCTTATATTCATGTATCCTCTTCTCCTCCCCGGGGCACGACTACATGAATAACAATGTATATAGCTGTGCGACGGAGCAGGACCCCCGGGGCTCCAGGGATACAATCATTTATTGTACAATCATTGCTTTGTACTGACTCTCTATTCCTCCATCAGCGCGCAGGCGGCGTCCCGGATCCCATTTAGCGCGTTTGGCGGCGGCCGTGCTCGAGAAGCGCTCTGGTCTTGTTTAGCGCGCGGGAGCCGGGAGCACAAGTGTTTTATTTTATGTCACATTAATAATAAAACCTTCCACTTAAATACTTAAATAAAAGCATCAGGAAACTAATTCACAATTTGTCAGCATCTGATTTGGGGAGAAGCTGCTTTAATTTACTTCCCATTTGGAGTCATTTTCCGCCTCCGGCGTCTCGGAGAGGAGCCGGGCTCTAATCATTTTACTTGAGCTCTTCATTTCGTCTTTGATTAAATAATTGAAATTCCTGTCACTTCCTGCACTTTGCTGCGCACATTCCCCGTCTTGTGCTGAAAGCCGCAGATACATTTTATTGATAACACGACATAATGTATCAGTCTCCATTCAGCGCGGCCGCACGGATCCGCCGCTGTCGTTAAGTGATTGTTAGGGGGAATTAGCAGAGCATCTCCTCTAATTTACTTGCCATCATTTGGAGGTTATTGCGTGTAATGCTGGAAAGGACATGAGGCGTTAATGCGCTTTTTTTTTTTCTTGCTTTCTCCATTTTGCCGCAGCCACATGAATCTATTATTCCCAAATCATTTCTCCAGGTAACACAGTAACGGCTATTAACCCTTGCAGGGATGCGGCCGCGCTCTTCTCCCATCTCCTGTAGAGCAGAGAGCACCTTACTGAGGGCCACAATCAGGGGCGTATTATCCATTGGGCACATTAGACAGGTGTCCAGGGGCCCCACAAGCATAGGGGCCCCAGGTGGTAAATGTATGTCCTGGATCCCTGGGTCATGGCTGCTTATTTATCTGTTTATGTGTTCTTAGTACAAGCAAACAGTGGGTACAGACAGGGAGCCATTGATTTCCTGCTTTGCCACTTAGGGCGACATGTATGATAGGGAGTTGCGCCCGATTTGTGGTGGAAACTGCGCCTCACTGGCCCGAATCCACTGTCGGACGCAGTGATGCGGTGTTAGGCATAACCTCCGCCACTTTCAGATGCGCCTAACATAAAGGGGCGTGCAATGGGCGCGGTGTGGGCGTTCTGGGGCGGGACGCGGCAAATTCGAAAACTCCGAGGCAGGCATGATTGCGGGTCGGCAAAGTGAGGCGCATTGCAGCGCTCGACAGCTCCGACAGGCAGACCTAGTTTAATGTGGTCTATCTGAGCGGAGAAGACGAAGTGGAGCGCGGAATTCAAGTAATGTGCTCGAGTTCTACACTGACAGCAGAAGAATAAATAATAACGCAAGAAATCCTGCTTGGAGGACAACAGGTCCCAGCAAGCCTTTGGTTGTATATACTGAAGTGCCTTAAACTTCCAAGCAAGCCAAATACATCTTAAATAGCTGTTATTGAAAATGTTGAAGAACACATCTGGGCAACATCTGCATTGACTTCTGTGCTGTTACATTAGTGTAATTTCCAGGGACTTTGGAATACATTTGGTAGTGGATATTTTTTTCTTTGAAGCTAATATATATATTGGCATTGATGTTATTGTAAAAAATGTATTTATACATTGATTTCATTTTTCAAGCACTTGTATATGTCTGTCTATTAACTAATTCATTTGAAGGACCAAACCATTTTATTCTTCATACTGTGTAATGTATCTCTGAGGTGAAATCCGTTCTGTAATTACATTGCAAATACATGCCACATTTTTTACAATAACATCAATGCCAATATATATATTAGCTTCAAAGAAAAAAATATCCACTACAAAATGTATTCCAAAGTCCGTGGAAATTACACTAATTTAACACCACATAAGCCAATGCAGATGTTGCCCAGGTGTTGGCCAGATATTGGCCAGATGTTGCCCACATGTTGCCCACATGTTGCCCAGGTGATGCCCAGGTGTTGCCCACATGTTGCCCACATGTTGCCCACATGTTGCCCACATGTTGCCCAGGTGTTGGCCAGATATTGGCCAGATGATTTTGTTTTTTTTTTTATTTTGTCAAAAAATGTCTTTGTTCTTCTTTCACCTTGTATTAAATTTTGTATCTACAGCAAGAGCCAGTACAGCGCTGGTGTTGCTGGGACCTGTGGCACCCCAAGCAGGATTTCTATGTTCCCTGGGCTTCGTTCTAGACGTAATTACGTCCGTAAAAACATCACCAATGTGCCTAAAATAAAGAACTATTAGCTTACAATGGATTCCTATGGAAATCCAGACATAATTGCGGACGTATTTCCATAGGAATCCATTGTAAGCTAATAGTTCTTTATTTTAGGCACATTGGTGATGTTTTTTTTACAGACGTAATTACGGATGTAAATACGTCTAGAACGAAGCCCAGGGAACATTGAAATCCTGCTTGGGGTACCACAGGTCTCAGCAACACCAGCGCTGTACTGGCTCTTGCTGTAGATACAAAATTTAATACAAGGTGAAAGAAGAACAAAGACATTTTTTGACAAAATAAAATAAAAAAATAATCATCTGGGCAACATCTGGGCAACACCTGGACAACATCTGGAGAATATCTGGACAACATCTGGGCAACACCTGGACAACATCTGGAGAACATCTGGACAACATCTGGGCAACACCTGGACAACATCTGGAGAACATCTGCATTGGCTTATTTGATGTAAAATTAGTGGCATTCTCGCCCTATTTTAAAAACCTTTCTGAGGTGATATTTATTTCTTTAGAGATCTGATATATATTTGCTTTCATTTTTATCATTCACATTTTTGCAGACATTGAAATCGATTTTATACCACTTTAATATTTCTCTTTATTTATTTATTCATTCATTCATTCATTCATTTGAAAGATCACTATTTTTCTGACTCACTAACATGTTTAATGCTTTTCGTGAACCCCCCCCCCTGTCGCCCGATTTGAAAGACTTTTAGGTGCATTCCTTCTGCCCCTTTAAGTCCCGCCTGCGCCTACACCTCCCGGGCCGGGAACTTTCACCGCAGTATGAGCCCCCACTTGGGGGCACCGACATAATGGGGGCGGCTTTCCTTTAAATCGGCCGAAAACGTGCGCTCCGACGCCTAGAGCTTGATACATGGCGCCCTTAGTGTTGTAGGCCGCAGGCTGGTGGAGTATTGAGCCACTGCTCCCTGCCCAGCCAATTGGTCTTGTGGGCCCACGGTGGTGGGCTTGAGCCTTTGGCCCCCTTTCCCCGCCTTTGGGTTTTGTAGGCCGAGGCGGTGGGCATTGGCATTGGCTCCCTTCCGCCAATTGGTTTTTGAAGGCCGCGGCTGGTGAGGTATTGACCCACTGCTCCCTTCCCCTTTCCCAAATTGGTTTTGTAGGCCACGGCTGGTGGGTATTGAGTACGGCCCCCTTTCCCTGAAAATTTGATTTGTGGGCCGGGCGGTGGTGGAGAATTGAGCCATTGGCTCCTTCCCCTCCCAATTTGATCTTGTGGCGGGGCTGGTGGAGCATTGGAATTGGTCCTTTCCCTGCCAATTGATTTTGTGGCCCGCAGGCTGGTGGAGCTTTGACCCATTGGCTCCCTTCCCTGCCAATTGACCCTTAGGTGCGGTGGTGGAGCATTGAGCCTTTGGTCCCTTCCCTGCCAATTGATTTTGTAGGCCCCGGCTGGTGGAGCATTGAGCCCCATTTTTTTTTGTTGGAGGCCGCAGGTGGTGGTTATTGGCCATTGCCCCCTGCCCAAGCCAATTGATTTTGGGGGAAGGGCTGGTGGAGCATTGAGTAATTGGCTCCCTTTCCTGCCAATTGGTTTTGTAGGGCACAGGCTTGTGTAGTATTGTTCTTTAGGCTCCCTGCCCTGCCAATTGATCTTGTAGGCCGCAGGCTGGTGGAGCATTGAGCCATTGGCTCCCTTCCCTGCCAATTGATCTTGTAGGCCGCAGGCTGGTGGAGCATTGAGCCATTGGCCCCCTGTCCTGCCAATTGATCTTGTGGGCCCGCAGTCTGGTGGGATTTAGCCATTGGCTCCTTCCCCGGCCAAATTTTAGTCTTGTAGGCCCCCGATGTTGGAGCTTTTGAGTTTATTGGCTCCCTTCCCTGCCAATTGGTCTTGTAGGCCACAGGTGGGGGGCATTGAGCCATTGGCCCCCTTCCCTCAAATTGTCCTGTAGGCGCAGGTGGTGGAGCTTTTGAGCCATTGGCTCCCTTCCTCCCAATTGATCTTGTAGGCCGCAGGTGGTGGAGCATTGAGCCATTGGTCCCTTCCCTCCCAATTGATCTTTGGCCCGCAGGCGGTGGGCATTTAGCCATTGGCTCCTTCCCCTCCCAAAATTAGTTTTGGGGCCCACGGGGACTGTTGGAGCATTGAGTAATTGGCTCCCTTCCCCTGCCAATTGGTCTTGTGGGCCCGCGGTGGTGGGATTGAGCCTTTGGCCCCCTTTCCCCGCCCAATTGATTTTGTAGGCCCGAGGCTGGTCGGCATTGGAGCCATTGGTTTCCCTTCCCTGTAAATTGATCCTTTTGGGGCTGCAGGCTGGGGGGCATTGAGCCATTGGCTCCCTGTCCTCCCAATTGATTTGTAGGCCGCAGTCTGGGGGCTTTTAGCCATTGGCTCCTTCCCCCTCCAAATTTAGTCTTGTAGGAAAGCTTTTGGAGCATTGAGTAATTGGCCCCCTTTCCCTCCCAAATTTGGTTTTTGTGGGCGCGGCTGGTGGAGCATTGGCTTGGCTCCCTTTCCCCTGCCAAATTGATCTTTGTAGGCCGCAGGCTGGTGAGCTTTGAGCCATTGGCCCCCTTCCCTGCAATTGACCCTGTAGGTTGCAGGTGGTGGACATTGACCCATTGGTCCTTGTCTCCCCAATTGTTTGTAGGCCGCAGTCTGGTGGAGCTTTTAGCCTTGGCTCCTTCCCCTGCCAATAGTCTTGTAGCCCACAGACTGTTGGAGATTGAGAAATTTGGGCTCCCTTCCCTGCCAATTGGTCTTGTGGGCCCGCAGGCTGGTGGGCATTGAGTAATTGGTCCCCCCCCTGCCAATTTGGTTTGTAGGCCACAGATTTTGGGGCATTGAGCCTTTGGGCCCCCCCTTTCCCCTGCAATTTGGTCTTGTAGGCCGCGGCTGGGGAGCATTGAGAAATTGGCCCCCTTCCCTCCCAAATTGGTCTTGTAGGCCACGACTGTTGGAGCTTGAGCCCATTGGCTCCCTTCCCGCCAATTGATCTTGTGGCCGCAGGCTGGTCGAGCATTGAGCCATTGGCTCCCTTCCTGTCAATTGTCCGTAGGCCACAGGCTGGTGGGCTTTGAGCCATGGGCCCCGTCCTGCCAATGATCTTTAGGCCGCGGGGTTTTCTGGTGGAGCATTCCCCATTGGCCCCTTCCTCCCCAATTAGTCTTGTAGGCCCAGACTTTGGGCATTGGTAATTGGCTCCCCCCCCTCCCAATTGGTCTTGTAGGCCCAGGTGGGGAGCATTGAGAAATTTGGCTCCCTTCCCTGCCAATTGGTCTTGTAGGCCCGGAGTTGGAGATTGAGCCATGGCTCCCTTCCTGCCAATTGTTTCTTGTGGGCCGCAGTCGGGTGGGCTTTGGCCATTGGCTCCCTTCCTGCCAATTGTCCTGTAGGCTGCAGGCTGGTGGGCATTGGCCTTGGCTCCCTTCCCTGCCAATTGATCTTGTGGCCGAGGTGGTGGGCTTTGGGCCCATTGGTCCTTCCCCCCCAATTATCCTTAGCTGCAGACTGGTGGAGCATTGAGCATTGGCTCCCTGTTTGAAATTTGATCTTGTAGGCCAAGTTTGGTGGAGCATTTAGCCATTGGCTCTTGCCCTCCCAATTAGTCTTGTAGGCCAAAGATGTTGGAGATTGGTAATTTGGCCCCCTTCCTGCCCAATTGGTTTGGGGCCGAGGTGGTCGAGCATTGAGCCATTGGCTCCTTCCCCGCCAATTGATCTTGTAGGCCGCGGGTGGGGAGCATTGAGCCATTGGCTCCCTTCCCTGCCAATTGGTGTTGTGGGGCCCCGCGGTGGGGAGATTGAGCCATTGGCTCCCTTCCCTGCAATTGTCTTGTGGGCCCGCGGCTGGTCGAGCATTGAGCCTTTGGGCCCCCTTTCCCCTGTCAATTGATCCTGTGGGCTGCAGGCTGGTGGGCATTGACCCATTGGCCCCCGTCCTGCCAATTGATCTTGTGGGCCCGCGTTGGTGGAGCAATTACCCAATTGGCTCTTGCCCTGCCAATTAGTTTGTAGGCCACAGACTGTTGGAGCTTTGAGAAATTTGGCCCCCTTTCCCCCCAATTGGTCTTGTAGGCCGCAGGCTGGTGGGAGCTTTGAGTAATTGGCTCCTTCCCCTCCCAAATTGGTCTTGTGGCCACAGGACTGTTGGAGATTGAGCCATTGGCCCCCTTTTCCCTGCAATTGGTCTTGTAGGCCGCGGTGGTGGGATTGGTAATTGGCCCCCTTCCCTGCCAATTTGGTTTGTAGGCCACAGATGTTGGGATTGAGCCATTGGCCCCCTTCCTCCCAAATTGTTTGTAGGCGCAGGCTGGTCGAGCATTGAGCCATTGGCTCCCTTCCCTGTCAATTGATCCTGTAGGCTGCAGGCTGGTGGAGCATTGAGTAATTGGCTCCCTTCCCTGCCAATTGGTCTTGTAGGCCAGGCTGTTGGAGCATAGAGACATAGGCACCCTTCCCTGCCAATTGATCTTGTAGGCCCGCAGGCTGGTGAGAATTGAGTAATTGGTCCTTCCTTTGCACAATTGGTCTTGTGGGCCACGAATGTTGGAGCATTGAGCCATTGCTCCCTTCCCTGAAAAATTTGATTTTTGGCCGCAGGCTGGTGAGCATTGGCCATTGGCCCCTTCCCTGTTAATTGATCCTGTAGGCTGCAGGCGGGTTTGGAGCTTTGAGTAATTGGCCCCCTTCCCTGCCAATGGTCTTGTAGGCCCCCGACTGTTGGAGCATTGAGTAATTGGCTCCCTTCCCTGCCAATTGGTCTTGTAGGCTGCAGGCTGGTGGAGCATTGAGTAATTGGCTCCCTTCCCTGCCAATTCATCCTGTAGGCCACAAACTGTTGGAGCATTGAGCCATTGGCTCCCTTCCCTGCCAATTGGTCTTGTAGGCCACAGGCTGGTGGAGCATTGAGCCATTGGCTCCCTTCCCTGCCAATTGGTTTTGTAGGCCTCAGGCTGGTGGAGCATTGAGCCATTGGCTCCCTTCCCTGCCAATTGGTTCTTGTAGGCACAGCGGGTGGGAGATTGAGCCATTGGCTCCCTTCCCTGCCAATTCATCTGTAGGCCACGACTGTTGGGCATTGAGCCATTGGCTCCCTTCCCTCCCAAATTTGGGTCTTGTAGGCCACAGACTGGTGGAGCATTGAGCCATTGGCTCCCTTCCCTGCCAATTGGTCTTGTAGGCCACAGACTGGTGGAGCATTGAGCCATTGGCTCCCTTCCCTGTCAATTGGTCTTGTAGGCTGCAGGCTGGTGGAGCATTGAGCCATTGGCTCCCTTCCCTGCCAATTAGTCTTGTAGGCCACAGACTGGTGGAGCATTGAGCCATTGGCTCCCTTCCCTGCCAATTGATCTTGTAGGCCGCAGGCTGGTCGAGCATTGAGCCATTGGCTCCCTTCCCTGTCAATTGATCCTGTAGGCCGCAGGCTGGTGGAGCATTGAGTCATTGGCTCCCTTCCCTGCCAATTGGTCTTGTAGGCCACAGACTGTTGGAGCATTGAGCCATTGGCTCCCTTCCCTGCCAATTGGTCTTGTAGGCCGCAGTCTGGTGGAGCATTGAGACATTGGCTCCCTTCCCTGCCAATTGGTCGTGTAGGCCAACTGACTGTTGGTATGCATTGAGCCATTGGCTTCCATTCCCTTCCAATTGTTCTTGTAGGCCGCAGGCATGGTACGAGGCATGAGCCATTGGCTTCCCTTCCCTGTCAATTGTATACTGTAGGCTGCAGGCTGGTGGGAGCATTGGAGGTATTTGCTCCCATTCCCTCGCCAATTTGGTCTTGTAGGCCATCATGGACTGTTGAGCATTGTGCCATTGCTCCATTCCCTGCCATTTGATTTGTAGGCGCAGGCTGGTCGTGCATTCGAGCCCATTGGCTCCCTTCCCTGTCAATTGATCCTGTAGGCCACAGGCTGGTGGAGCATTGAGCCATTGGCTCCCTGTCCTGCCAATTGATCTTGTAGGCCGCAGTCTGGTGGAGCATTCAGCCATTGGCTCCTTGCCCTGCCAATTAGTCTTGTAGGCCACAGACTGTTGGAGCATTGAGTAATTGGCTCCCTTCCCTGCCAATTGGTCTTGTAGGCCGCAGGCTGGTGGAGCATTGAGAAATTGGCACCCTACCCTGCCAATTGTACTTGTAGGCCCCAGACTGTTGGAGCATTGAGCCATTGGCTCCCTTCCCTGCCAATTGATCTTGTAGGCCGCAGGCTGGTGGAGCATTGAGCCATTGGCTCCCTTCCCTGCCAATTGATCCTGTAGGCTGCAGGCTGGTGGAGCATTGAGCCATTGGCTCCCTTCCCTGCCAATTGATCTTGTAGGCCGCAGGCTGGTGGAGCATTGAGCCATTGGCTCCCTTCCCTGCCAATTGACCTGTAGGCTGCAGACTGGTGGAGCATTGAGCCATTGGCTCCCTGTCCTGCCAATTGATCTTGTAGGCCGCAGTCTGGTGGAGCAGTTAGCCATTGGCTCCTTGCCCTGGCAATTGGTCTTGTAGGCCTCAGTCTGTTGGAGCATTGAGCAATTGGCTCCCTTCCCTGCCAATTGGTCTTGTAGGCCGCAGGCTGGTGGAGCATTGAGCCATTGGCTCCCTTCCCTGCCAATTGATCTTGTAGGCCGCAGGCTGGTGGAGCATTGAGCCATTGGCTCCCTTCCCTGCCAATTGGTCTTGTAGGCCACAGGCTGGTGGAGCATTGAGCCATTGGCTCCCTTCCCTGCCAATTCATCCTGTAGGCCGCAGGCTGGTGGAGCATTGAGACTTTGGCTCCCTTCCCTGCCAATTGATCCTGTAGGCTGCAGGCTGGTGGAGCATTGAGCCATTGGCTCCCTGTCCTGCCAATTGATCTTGTAGGCCGCAGTCTGGTGGAGCATTTAGCCATTGGCTCCTTGCCCTGCCAATTAGTCTTGTAGGCCACAGACTGTTGGAGCATTGAGTAATTGGCTCCCTTCCCTGCCAATTGGTCTTGTAGGCCGCAGGCTGGTGGAGCATTGAGTAATTGGCTCCCTTCCCTGCAAATTGGTCTTGTAGGCCACATAGGACCTGTTGGAGCACTTGAGCATAGGCATCCATTCCCTGCCAATTGGTCTTGTAGGCCGCAGGCTGGTGGAGCATTGAGTAATTGGCTCCCTTCCCTGCCAATTGGTCTTGTAGGCCACAGACTGTTGGAGCATTGAGCCATTGGCTCCCTTCCCTGCCAATTGATCTTGTAGGCCGCAGGCTGGTCGAGCATTGAGCCATTGGCTCCCTTCCCTGTCAATTGATCCTGTAGGCTGCAGGCTGGTGGAGCATTGAGTAATTGGCTCCCTTCCCTGCCAATTGGTCTTGTAGGCCACAGACTGTTGGAGCATTGAGCCATTGGCTCCCTTCCCTGCCAATTGGTCTTGTAGGCCGCAGGCTGGTGGAGCATTGAGCAATTGGCTCCCTTCCCTGCCAATTGGTCTTGTAGGCCACAAACTGTTGGAGCATTGAGCCATTGGCTCCTTCCCTGCCCAATTGGTCTGTAGGCCACAGACTGTTGGAGATTGAGCCATTGGTCCCTTCACTGCCAATTGGTCTTGTAGGCCCAATGACTGTTGGAGCATTGAAGCATTGGCTACCTTCCCTGCCAATTGGTTCTTGTAGGCCACCAGGCTGGTGGAGCCATTGAGCCATTGGCATCCATTCACTGCCAAATTGGTCTTGTAGGCCATAAGGCTGGTGGAGCATTGAGTAATTGGCTCCCTTCCCTGCCAATTCATCCTGTAGGCCACAGACTGTTGGAGCATTGAGCCATTGGCTCCCTTGCCTGCCAATTGGTCTTGTAGGCCACAAACTGTTTGGAGCATGAGGCCATTGGAGGGGGCTCCCTTCCCTGCCAAATTGGTCTGTAGGACAGGGACGGTTGGAGCTTGAGCCATTGGCTCCCTTCCCTGCAATTCATCCTGTAGGCTGCAGGCTGTTGGTGGCATTCCCTAGCCCATTGGCCCCTTCCCTGCCAATTGGTCCTTGTAGGCCACAGAATGGTGGAGCATTGAGCCATTGGGCTCCCTTCCCTTGCAAAATTATCCTGTAGGCTGCAGGCTGGTGGAGCATTGAAGCCATTGGATCCTTCCCTGCAATTGGTTCTTGTAGGGCCACAGTCTGTGGTTGGAGCATTGAGCCCTTGGCTCCCTTCCCTGCCAATTGGTCTTGTAGGCCACAGGCTGGTGGAGCATTGAGCCATTGGCTCCCTTCCCTGCCAATTCATCCTGTAGGCGGCAGACAGGTGGAGCATTGAGCCATTGGCTCCCTTCCCTGCCATTTCATCCTGGAGGCGGCAGGCTGGTGGAGAATTGAGCCATTGGCTCCCTTCCCTGCCAATTGGTCTTGTAGGCCACAGACTGGTGGAGCATTGAGCCATTGGCTCCCTTCCCTGCCAATTGGTCTTGTAGGCCACAGACTGGTGGAGCATTGAGCCATTGGCTCACTGCCCGGCCATTTAGTTTTATAAAATCCAGGATCCCTTCAAGATGTCAGAGGGGTGTCCAACAAAGGCAGTGTAATAATAAGGCTGTGCTTAAGGGTGGTCATGGCCTGGTGGGATGTTATGTAATTGGGGGCCACAGACGCTTCTTGTTGGGAAAGTGTGGGGTCTCCAGCTGCTTCTTGCTGGGAATACATGGGGGCCACAGCATGTTCACTTTGGGACCCAATTTCTAGGACCGCCCATGTACTTGAAAAAAATAAAATTTTTATATATAAAAAAAATAAAAAAATATAACTGTAAAAACTTACAATAAAAAAAAAACTACTATTTAAATACATTATAAACACCTCTCCACCCAACCTACAAACCCCAAATATAACAAATTAATACAACAAAACCAATTCCCAACACATATTAACATCCCCATCAACCAATAAACCTAATACACCTCCACAAATACACATTTACACAACTATATACCCCCCACATATACCCCACCAATATATTCCACCCCTAATTCTACATCCAACTATCTTTACCCCCCAAATATCAACCACATACATACACCTATCACTTCAATAAACCCATTTCCTCACACACCTCAACCCATACACATTTACCCCATATATTTTACACCCCACACTATCCATCCCACTTATATTACCCCCACCCCAATTAACCCCAATAAAATAATACCTTAACCCTTCAATAAACACATTTACTCACCATCTCACTCGCGCACTCTCACCCACTTAGATGATCGTTCTAAAATATTGTTCGATGATACGTCCTAGTCTCCCCCTCTATCTCGTGTCCTCTCCCCCTGTGTCCTTGTGTCTCAGTCACTCCCCTAGATTGAGATATCCTGTATCGTCCCTACATACTGTCTATGTGATCACTACATCTACACTGTCACTCACTCCATGTTAATAATATCATTATCACTATCCGTTGCACAGAATGTATGTTACACTACCTCATCACTTGTGATGTGTCGCCTTGTGTACCCATACATCCCTCTGTCGCCACTAACAAGCCCTCTGTAGATGTACCGTGAATGTGAAGTTAGCGCAAGTTACATATAAATTTTTAACTCATCTACCACTTCTCTATGCGACACTAACGTTCAATCCACACTCCTCTATGACCTGTATGTCCCTGTCTCTATACCCTGTATGTAGTACCCCCCCCCATGTATAGAGTGCACATCTATAGTATTGTACACTTGTTGTGCTCCCCGTCCATATAGTGGTGTCCTAATCTCAGACACACATGTGTTACAATAGCGCTAATGTCCACATCCACGTTGCGCCTATCTACCATACACATGTAGCCTCCACAGACTCTGTGAGAAGATGTTCTAAAACTCTATTCATACAAAAAAAAAACGAAGATGAACTGTATAACTCTATAAGAGTCTTGCTGCACACAACTAAGACATAATTACCCCTCTACACCTATAAGGCCGTGTGTATGTAATCTATTATATCCTACTAGAATCATAAGTGCACAACCCTAATGTATTGTCATGCTACTCAGCATCACACACGCTCGCCGATAAACTCTTAATTCAGAAGAGAGTAAGATACCCCCAATATCAACAGTGAATGTGATCTTGTCACCCTATACCTACACCTATACCGCCTCTACTCCACTCTCCCCTCTCAACACAGACATGTGTGTTGTACTGCTACGTATCTATCACCAGCAGTGATGTGCACTACTTTAGACGTGACGTATGACTATCTCTAGTGTCTTCCATCACAAGTTCTCCGCCGCGCCCCCCTCACATACCAGAATAATGAACCTGTGCAACAAAAAATAAGACTCTCTCAACTACTCAGACGTGTGAGATACACCTCCTCCCTCTTAGATCTACCCATAAAGTTATCATCATTAGTAATTACAAAAATGTACAACATAACTGTCGCCAATGCGTAAATGCTGTCAATATTTTGATCTCTCCCCCGATATCTATCTCCCTCACACCTCTCTACATACTTCTAAGTCCCATCAAGCCACAGTGTGTGTATGCGTCACACCACATCAGAGTCAGATGTGTGTGTGCCTCACCACCCAAACCCACTCTCGCTGTCATTCATCCGCCCTCATCTGTTTCTCTTCATACATATCTTGTATGTTAAGATCTATCCCCCCACCTTCTCTATGATTCCACCACATCAGCAACTGAACTGTATGCACCATGTAAATCACCTCCCCTGAGTGTGCATCATAATATTTACAATCCCATTGTCCATGTGTGCATGATCCAATAAAATCTACTCCCTGTATTCTCCATAACACAAGATAACTTATCACTACTCACATGACCACCTCTCCTAGATGTGTACCCACCATAACACCTATAACAAACGGTGTATACTTCATCTCTCGCCCCCCACTCTTCCAATATTCATGTAGTACTGTAGTACCCCTACCTACACAACTATATAAAGTGCACCGATGTCCGACAGAGTCCTCTAGTTTACCACTCACTGTCCCTCCTCAATGTTGTCAGTGCCCCTAACTCTGTTCATCACCTGATGTACCCACTGTGTTCAACATTGAACCCAGCCATAATAGTGTATCCACAGTATCAACACTTTCTCAGTCTTTTCCACCACTAATGTGTCTGTCTCACTTATCACGTATGTCCACCTTTTCAACATCCTATATTGTACTACAACCTGTTTATCATGAATCAAAACTCCGTGTATGTCAATACACTTGCCCTTCGTCATATTCACATACATATATGTCTTCTCATGACTCCGAGATAATACAACGTTTTGTTACATGTCCACTCCTTCTCACACATCCACCAGTCCACAAACATAAACAGTTGTCCTGCCCGTCATCATCACACTCTGTGTTTTATCAACAGACAGACACTCATCCCACTGCCTAATGTATAGTATATCTCACATACTTTATACTACAGTAAACACCTATCTTGCCACACTCATTATCGTCTCGACAATCTGAAATGCCGCACCCCTTCTCCACCAACACACCTGATTACTCAAGACGTAATCTCATGTCAATCATACTCAGAATTATAAATGTGTCAGTAGTATGTGTCGTGTCCGCTCACACCACACTACCTCCTCCCATGTTCTCTATAAAGAGACCTCACACTAGTCCTAACCCATACCAATACCTTCCAACAATATGTGTCTGTCATAGACTCTTGTTTCATCGCAACTTCACCATCCGTGTTAGATCTCAGATCTATGTTTCAATCCATCCAATCAATCGTCCTCAGCGCCTGTGTGAAACTACCCTTCCCAACTATCTCACCAATAGTGCGAGACAAATCGTACAGTACTGTGTGACACTGTCGATTATGTCACCTGATCGCTCTACCACCCCCTATCTCTCCACCATTAGTATGTGTCGTAACGTAAACACCTAGAATAACTCTAGTACTCCACCTCGCCCTTGAAAACACATCTTATATTCACATCATAGTAGAGATGCATTCTCAATGAATGTACCCTCTGTCTGTGTTGTACACTCTGTTCACCCCGTACTATGTCTATACTCCTATTGTCACTACTATCAAGGAGCCTAGTACACCCTATATCGTCAATGTGTGGTTCTAATGTTGCTAATATCCATACACGTGTCACTAAACCTCTCGCCACACATCGCATCCCCAAATAGCTCGACACTATCCAAGAATGAATGTGTTCGCTACAACTCATATAGAAATGAGTGTACTATAGAACCTACCTCAATGCTCTAGTTCTGTGTCTTGAGAGTGACCTACTACTCATCTGTGAATATCAAGACCTATGTGATGATGTTCTATCTATGACTTGACCTGAGTGTCGTATCACACTATACTCTCTCTGTCTGTTAAGTCGTGTTAATGAAACCGCGATCACTCACACAAATACATAAAGAATCCTGTACCCACCGATGCTAGATATACATCTGACTGTATCCAGCAGTCATCTCCTGTAGTTTTGTTATCACCACGTACAACTAGCCAGTGATGTGAGTCTGATCTAACTGCTCTTCATGTGCGCTAATGCCACCTCAAGATATAGATACACACACTCTGATCGACATACAGTGCTAATGTCTCGTACAATCTGACTTCACTATGTCTCGTGCGACATCCCCCTACACATGTTCTTTTGCTGATCTAAACGAGTGTGTGCTCTAACCCACCTATGCTCGTAGAGTGTTGTCTCATCACATATAGATATTAAGTTCATCTCGCCCCTATCAGAATCTCAATCACGCTCTGCACACTCCCAACAACTTGTGATAAAAGAGAGGAGATAGCAGTGCAGAAGATTCTGAATGCCACATATAGATGTGAGTAAGCGCGCCTATTGTGATTAGATTCTAGATCTATCTAATGACACAACTGATGTGACACCTATGTGAATAACTAGTGAAACAAGTAACTATGAATGTCAAATATATTGCTGTTCATTACTCCATGTTTATCTCACAGACCACCTGTTGTCCACGTACTAATATGTGTTGCAGACTATCCTCTATACACATGTCCTGAGTAGCTAACTCCTCCTCCGTCGCGAGTCCTCGTCCTAACTACCAATACTAAACCTATATCACCACGTATACGAGTTAATGTGTGTTGCCAGCGTCACCCTAAGAACTGACTACTCGCGCGACCTGAGTTCATAATCACACTCTCAATGTATATGTTCGTGACCAAGAATCTCACAAAACCATATCCTACAAGATCTACAATACCATTGTATACACACCCATCACCCTGCTATACACTGCCCTCAGTTACAGTTCTGTGTGTGTGTGTGTCTACCAGTTATTAGACTTTATAGAAAAAAAACCTGATGTGTCTCCCTACGTGTATATGTTGATATAATCCTGAAGCGTGTTTGCCTAGATATTGACAGCTCTCACCAAATTGTCTACTTGTCGTCTGAGTTGCTGTGTACACACAGCGAGATCATCTAATTCGCGCTTCTTGTGTACTTCGACAATCATATGTCCTATAACTCCCTGTGTATCTTCTGTGATAATCCATCCATGATCCAATCTATCACTCGAATGTCTTATTGAACACTAGATGACTCCCTGTGCTGACATCCAACCCTCTCAATCAGTCATAATCCTCTACCGCTCGTGGTACAACTATACTGTGAGAACACACCTATAATATACGTCATGGCGAATTTTAGACTCACCACAGAGTCTAGTGCCTTGACATTGTAATCCCAGCTCTGATCCTCTCAATCTCGCTGTAAAGAAAGAAGTTGATGCTAGTACACCTAGCATATAGTCAACAATGTGATTACACATATATACGTGAGATGTGCACTCTATGACGTTGTTGGACACATTAAAATAAGTTTATGATTCTCGACTGCAGTTATAAATCCATATATTACCTCACTTGTTCATCATAGTCAAAGTAGAATAGACACACAAAATCAACAAGGATAATGTGTGCGACTAACTAGTGACACTACACACTAGAACATACCGTACTCAGCACAGATTCGCTTATGAAAAAATGTGCACATTCTTAACCTGTTAAATGTGTGTCTCTACATAAAAATAAACATCTTTATTACACCTAAACTGATAACATACCACATCATAAATTCTTGCAAGACTAAATATTATATGGTACTCGAGAACAGTGTCCTAGAAGCCAATGCAGAGAGAGATATAAAGCTTATTGTTAAGTATGATATCATCTCTCGGTGAGTAGTACTACTCTCTATGCAATGACAGAACGCGCCAATTTCTAAACAGTTCTCGACTCATATATATTATACAGTGTGTGTTTGTGTCTCCTGTTCTCTCATCTCTCTATAGCGTGACTGGAAAGTAAAAATGAGTTACTCTGTCTACCACTATAAGATGTGTGTAACTGTTTTTGTTAGGCTATAAAAACTAGCTCACTATCGCATGTTTTTATGACATATACCTCCTACTACACAATAAGATATTTGAGTTAGTTGTGACTGTATATCCTCGTCCTGATCTCTTTGGGCACGCGAGTGTGTGTACATCACGTGGATGTGTAAGAGAATATCTGTAATTCCTGTTTGCAGTTTCTGTGGTGACGTTACGTGATATTAGATAATATCTGAGTCATTGAAGAGTCTCGACTCTCTCTCAGAATCAAAGTCTCTCCTCTAATCAATATCTCTTTCACATTTCATCCATAGTATATCTATAGTTCTATATATGAGAGTATTATATTAGTGACACAACATCTACCGCTCTCTCCAACTATCTCGAATTTACTGTCGCTCTCGGACATGAGAGTAATGATAGAACTCACGGAGCACGAGTTGGATTGTCTACTGACATCAGAAATAGTTACACTTTGCTCTCTGCGTGAGGTGTAGAGCAGTCACTCATATAATGCATCTTGTGCCTCATTGTTTTGTATCGCGAGGAGTTAATGATAGGAAGTGTCATTTGGTTTTAGATCACATAGCTGTCGAGTCGATATGACCCAATGCTAGACATAACATCTAGATGAGAGATGACTCTCAGAGCGACATATCTCTCTCTCAATACACTGATATGTGACTCATGTATTTGTGTTCTTGGTGTGAGCTGTGTGAATTCCAAGCAAGCGAATGTTAAATTAGAGACAAGTTGATTACAGCCACTTTAGCGATGTAGTAGCAGAAGATAATAACATATCACTCACGCCTAGATATGAGAAACACAGGTTAGACAAGTAGCCTCGAGGTGAAGGATGGTGGTCGCATCATAGCGTGTTGTGGTACGTACAAAAAGTTAAGCGCTCCCATTACCAGGGGTTATATTTGTGATGAGAGGGAGTGATGACATGCTGTGTGGGAACCGAGATAAGAAAACTGAGTATATAGTAGATCAGATGAGTATATTCATAAAATAAATAATAGATAGATAGTGTAAATAGAGAGGTTCTATAAGAATAAGTAGAGAGATAGATAAGAGAAGACATTTGAGAAGAATAAGTGATATACATAGAGATATCTAAAGAGAGAGAGTAAGATAAGAGACTCATAGTAGAATAGATAATATAGAGTATAGGAATATAGAGAGAAGGAAATCTGAGAGAGTGTGTAAATAATGGAGTAGTCATAGAGAGGTAGTGAAAAGAGAGATATTCTAAAATAGTTCTGATATAGTCTCTCTCTCTCTCTCTCAAGGAGAAGCCTAAACAAAAAAAAAAAACACAAAAAATAAGAAAAGTAAAAAAAAAAAAAAAAAAAAAAAAAAAGAAAAAAAAAGTAAAAAAAAATGAAAAAAAAAGAAAAAAAAAAAAAACCGTCATTTTCAACGCAAAATTTATACATTTATCCTGTAGCCTAATTCACAAGCAAAGGTTAATTAACAAGTATTTATCTCTGTTGTGTAGCGTAGAAAAAACTCGCCATTTGTAACACGCTACCAAAGCTAGTAGTTTTGGTGGCTCACACTTTTTGGCGCAATTTACATCCAGGGGGTAATTAAGCGTTTGTTCTGCAGTTGTACTCAGTAAAGAAACTTTGTTTTTTAAAGCCCACAGAGAAATTCTGTAGCATAATCATATCCGAAGGTTATGATTAAGCCTGTTTGTGCTTTTTTATTCAGTAAAAAATACACAGTTTTAACGGCCATAACAAGGTCAATTTTTCCGGTCCATTGTGGAGCGCAATTTATATCCAAGGGTTACCAAGCTTGTTACTGGGTCAGAAAAACCAACAAAAAAAGAAATCGTTCTCACCAGAGGATATAAATGACGCTTGCTTTAAATTCAAATCTTCATGCTCTAGGATAAAACAAGTAGGTGGTGCTGACAGTAGCAAACTGACGCGTTTGGGCTCAAAATACTGAGCCCTTGTTCACAGTGACACAGTGACACTGTGAAACAAGGGCATCAGTATTTTGCACCGAAACGCGTTCAGTTTGCTACTGTCAGCACCCACTACTGTTTTATCCTAGTGCATGACGATTTGAATAAAGAAACGGCACGCGTTATTCCTATCTGGTGAGTAAAGCTTTCTTTTTTTGTGGTTTTCTACATGAGTGTCCTGCGTCTGGGGACTGAATCCACTCTAGTAGGATCCAAACACCGTCAGCAAGGAGTTACCAGGTAATTTGATAAACTGCACACTCAAGGTGAGCCGTTGAATACCTTCTATTTGTTTAAATTGCGTTACTGGGTTATGTGAATTTGGCGTCAAATATCAGGGTGTGTATTTTATCATATACAGAATAACTTTCATCAGATTGCGTGTCTGTACAGAAGATTAGAAACAAACGGTATGTCAGACAGAGAGGTGGCAGGCTCTTCACTGCGGAGTGGCAGAGTCAAACATCCAAGGCCCAGGTCGCAGCACAGCAAGGGGATTATTCGCAGCAGGGGTCACTCGGTGAGGCCACAACAGCCGCTGATCATCTAGCGGCCGTGTTATGAGACTAGCAAATACCGAAGGGTTATTGATATGGTTGTACTAGGTCACGCTACCACTTCCTCCCAGATGACATCTGACCAACCCAGACCAAGGAGTCCGGTGGGAAGGTCAGACACAACCCTTAGTTTGGCATGGCCCAGGAGCCGGTCAGCGGCCAGCAATTGTCCATCAACCCACCTCTGTCCCATCGGTTCCCCTCTGCCAGAGATTACTATTGTGGTCTGGGCTCAGCGCCTCTATTAGCGAGGATGAACAATTGAGGAGGGCAGTACAGCAGCTACTGGCAGCGAAGAAATGGGGCCATGATCCCCTGCTTCTTGAGCTAGTCAGGCAAAAGTATAGAATGTTGAGAGTGGCAATGGAGAGGTCATGTTGTTGAGGGGTCAGCCTCTGCATACAAAGACGGTGATGAGGACAGCAGTGACGATGAAAACACACAAATAGATGATGATGTAGAACGACCGCACTTGGAGCCGGGTGAGGCAAGGGGCTTCATTCATCATTCAGGAGAAGAGGGCGTCAGCTTGCGCGTCAGCGCGGCGCAGCCGCAAGTGGGTCGTGTGGCGTGAGTCAGCAAGGATAGCGCAGTGTGAGGTCAGGAGCCAAGCGGCCAAGGCGGTATAAAAACCCGATTCGCTAGGTACAGAAAGTAGCGGCCAGGGGCTCAGCGAGGCAGCAGCGGCAGTAGTCACTCAGTGCGGAGCGTTGGCGGTAAAATCCGATACTCGGTTGGTTGTGGCAGTTCTTTGCTAAGACACCGGAGGAGCCAAATATGGGTATATGTAGAACTGTAAGCAGAAAGTGAGCGTGGCCAGGAGCTAACGTTGGCACCATGGCCATGCGTCAAACAAATGCTGCGTTCACCCATCCAGGTGGCCTGGGAGCACGTGGCCTCAGATTGGTGGTCACATGCCGCCGTCAGAAAATAGCAGCATGCTGCGCCCAGTGGAATGCATGCCATTGCAGCCAGTCAAGGCTCCACCACACTGCAGAAGGGAGATGTTTCTCTTTGAACTTTCATCTCCCGTTCCAGATACTCCTTGCTCCTCGCTAATCATGGGACCAGCAAGTTCGTTCAGCGAGGCGATTTTGCCACAAGAGACATAAGTATGCGGTCCAACCATCCTAAGGTGCAGCAGCTGACCGTGCCTCCTGTCAAAGTTGTTGGTACTGCAGTCCCTCCTTTTCCAAATGGTGGTCGCTGCACCGTTCAGAGAACTAATGGTGTGCCGAGCCGAGATGGAGAGTTCCAGAGCAGTAATTTCTTTTCCAAAAAGGCAGTACCAGCACTTCATAAATATGTAGATCAGAAGGTGGGTCAGTCCTTGATCTTAACGGTTTGTTCCAAGGTGCACGGAGCACGCGGGACGTCTGGAGCTGTAAAAACTATGGTCAGGGCCAGTACATGTCCTTTAGGCCCACTAGGTGAATGTGCTTCCGGCACACGGCACACCAACAACTTGGACAGGAAGGATCGCCGCTTTCTCCTCCACGTTGTCAAACTGCATGCACCTGCGCCAATGTCCGCCTCCTCCTCTTCCCACCGCTCACACCATCTCAGCCTCCACAAGTACTGCTCCATCATACCACATGTGTAGGGCCCACAGCGGTGTCCGCAGTTCACACCTGGCTTGCCTCGGCGAAACGAAGTCACACGGGGAGGAACTGCTCGCGTCATGCAGCAAGAAATCGATGTGTGGCTTTCTCCGCGCCAACTGCAAAATCGGAGACCATGGTGACGGACAATGGAGGAACATGGTGTGCCTGTACGAGGAGGGATGTAGTCCAAGCGCCTTGCATGGCGCACGTGTTCATCCTTTAGTTGTGAAAGGTTCTGAAGTCTTCCACCGATGTCTCAGAACATTCTGATAAAATGGACAGGTAAATGTGATAACTTTAACCATTAGTACAAAGCCAGTGTAACACCACTCCTCGAGTTGCAGCAGGAAGAATCGGCCTCCCCGAACACACTCTGGCAATAATGCGAAGTTTCCAAGCCCGTTGGAATTCCAGCCTGCACATGTTGGACCGACTGTATGAATAGAGCAAAGGCCTTTAACGATTTTTTGATGATCCAGACAGACGAAGTTAATCCCCTGTGTAACTTTGATGTCAGCCAGTGGCAGCTCATGCGTGACACCTGCCGTTTGTTTGAGGCCATTCGTCGGAGGCGACGTTATTTGTCAGTCGCCAGGATACGGATGATAAGTCATTCCACTGCATCATGTCTGGAACAGATTGCTGAAAAATCTGTTGGGCAGGGACTGGAGGAAGTTGGCGATACATCTTCGCGGCCGATGGTTCGGTGGGGGACTGAAATGGAGGAGGAGGAGGAGGAGGAGGGGACATTGGAGCACAGAAAGCATGTCTGGTGAAATGAGTGGATTTTTCTACCCAGGTGACAAGAGAGGAGCAGGAGCAGCTGGAGGAGCTAGATGGAGATGAGGAAGAGAGGCAGATGACCCGCAAGCACAATGGCAGTATACAGTGAGTTGGAGGCAGGGAGCCCCTCGGAGTCACTTGTGCAGATGGCCCGCAGCATGCTTATTCTGCCTGGCTAGTGACAGCCGAATAGTCAGCATCCGGCAGAGGGATGATTTCTGGCTCCTCACCCCTATTGGACCCTCGCTACCGGTCCAAAAATGGGAGCCTTTTTCCCAGTATTGAGAGGGAGGACAAATTCAATTTACTATATGGAAATCCTCCGTAGTCAGTTGGCGCTGCCCAAGTGCGGCATCGTCCCTCCTCTGACAGGTTGACCGAGGGGGTTCTTCAGCGCTCACGTACTACTGCCGCGGCACTGCCGGGGGAAGGTGGGTGGGTCGGAGCAGTACAGCTCCTTCAGCAGAAACCTAAGTTGGAGTCATGATGGCAGCTTCCTTTCACCCTCCATAGTGAGGAGGGCAGTCGCAGCAGCTGCAGCAGGGACCTGGTGCAGACCCTGAAACCAAACCAGGTGTTGGCCTACTTGGAAGCACCTGCCAACCAGTTAGAAGATTCGCTGGGTCAACTGGGCAGCAAACTGGATGTGGGCCGCAACTTGCGAGTTTCGCAGTGGAGAAGCTGTACTGCCCGGCCTAGTAGTGTGGAATCATAGCGGGTGTTCACGTGCTGCGGGGAGGCCATCGTTACCCCAAGGAGCCGAGAACCCGCTGGTCCAGGGAAATGTGGAACGACTGACCTTTGTCAAGATGAATCTGACGAGGATCGGCCAGGGTTTCCAGACCCAATGCTTATGGCGGTCAGACTGCATCAGCAGACGCCTCACCCAAACTGTGAGAATGAGTCTGGGTTCAAACTACCTGCCTCAAGCCACTATTCTGTCGCCGCCACCCGCATGATGACACACAACATTTGCTGACAGTTTCTCCATCTGTCACGCAATCTTCTTTACCAGGGACTGTATCTATTGCTCACCCACCTCCTCAATCAGTCATTGCTGCACTGCTTGACCTCATTGCTGCTGCTGTGGCTGCTGCCGTGACATCCACCACTGTGTCATTGTCCCAATCTGTGGCCTTACTCACTGTTTTTTCCACCTCCAGAATGTTCATTGTCAACTGTCTGACACCCTCACGCTGCTGCTGTGGCTGCTGCCGTGACCTCAGCTACACTCTGTCATGTACCACTGTCTGACCTATTGCTGCTGCTGTGGCTGCTGCCGTGCCTCCACACTGTGTCATTGTCACCCTCTGTGGCCTACTCCTGTTGTTTGCCTACTCCCAAGAACGTCATTGTGCCACTCTCTGACCTCATGCTGCTCCCACCGTCCCCTTCCACTCCCCTGTCATTGTGCCACTCTGTGGCCTACTACTGTTTTGCCTGACCTCATGCTGCTGCTGTGGCTACTGCCGTGACCTCCACACTGTGTCATTGTCCCACTGCCTGACCTCATGCTGCTGCTGTGGCTACTGCCGTGACCTCCACACTGTGTCATTGTCCACTCTGTGGCCTACTCCTGTTTTTGCCACCTCCAGAATGTCATTGTGACACTGCCTGGACCTCATGCGCTCCCGTGGCTGCTGCCGTGACCTCCACACTGTGTCATTGTCCCACTCTGGGCCTACTCATGTTTTTGCCTCATCCAGAAGCGTATTGTGCACTGCCTGACCTCATGCTGCTGCTGTGGCTGCTGCCGTGACCTCCACACTGTGTCATTGTGCCACTGTCTGACCTCATCTGCTGCTGTGGCTGCTGCCGTGACCTCCAACTGTGCCATTGTCCCACTCTGTGGCCTACTCCTGTTTTTGCCCCCTTTCCAAATGTCATTGTGCCACTGTCTGCCCTCTGCGCTGGGCTGCGCCGGTCACCTCCACACTCTGTCACTAATGTTGCCACCTGACTCTCAGCTTGTTTTTTTTCCAGCTTCTCGGGCATGACTTTTCAGGCAACATTCCCCCTTTCAGTTTTTTGGTCAGTTTTGCCCTTTTAAAGTGCCCAGGGAATTTTATAGTGAAGCGATTCTAAAAAAGCGGCGGCAGTCATGTGCGTGCCCCATACTAAAACACAACATTGTATGAAGACCAAACCAAGCTCCCTCTGCATATTTAAGCATGGCACAACGTTCTACAGCACTCTGCAGGCTCTGTGCAGCCTGGAAAAGCTGTTTTTAACGTGATTTCTCCCGAAGTAATAAGGAACAAAGTTATTTTTTGCCGAGAAATTCAGCGAAGTGAACGAAACGAATTTCGGGAAATTCGCCCATCTCTAAAAGTAACCCCCCCCCAAAAAAAAAAAAAAAACAATACAGAACAGTGGTACCCATACGCAGTTATGTATAAGAGACATAATCACATACACCTATGTAATCAAGCAAGGTCTGGAATAAAAGGTGAAAACAAATACTGTGCTGATGCAATGCTGTGAGATAGTCACACGGTCCTCGTCCCAGAACACCCGAGGGAGAGAAATAGATAGAGGACAAATTCACCCCCGACTCTGACGCACAGTTACCAAGGGAGTATTCAGGCATGGTGTCAGGATATGGCTGAGGTAAAGCTCCCATGTTATGGGGTACAGACATCCAAAGCCCCCAGGGTACCTGCTAGTCGAGAGGAGAGATACCATTAGGTGTAAACAAAAGGCTGCATGATCTCCTTGATCTCCAGGGGTGAGTTAAAGTTAACTATAAACTCCTGCCATTTCTTGAAAAATTTAGAGCATTGGATTTCCTTAGTCCTGATAATGTCGATTCTGTCCATTTCGAGATGATGTTTTACCACCTGGATCACTTCCTGCAATGTAGAGTTTGGTGGTTCCAACCTTTTGGCCCGGAGGCTTCTTTTACCCGCAAATTTTAAAAAAAATATGCGGGAAATTGAGGGGTTTTCCAAAAATGTGGGGAAAAAATTAGGGAAAACAGGAGTAGGATGGGCAAATTTTCCCAAAAATTCGTTTTTTCACTTCCCCGAATTTCCGGCAAAAAAATAATTTTGGGTTCCGAATTACTTCGGCACGAATCCCCGTTAAAAAAAACAGCTTTTCCGGGCCCTGCAAAGAGCCTGAAAGGGCCCTTTGTAAAACCTTGTGCCATGCTTAAATATGAGAGGGAGCTTGGTTTGGTCTTCATCCTTTTATTGTTTTTTAGATGACACGCAATGACTTCCCCCGCTCTTAGAATCGCTTCCTTTTAAAATTCCCTGGGCATTTAAAGAGGGAAAAAACGGGACCAAAAAAACCCTAAAGGGGGGAAAATTTTTAGCCTGTTTAAATTTCAGGCAAGGGGGACAGTTTGGAAAAAAAAAGCTGGGCTCGGGTTGGCAACTTTCAGTGACAGATGTTTTGGGGTGCCGGTTGGCACCCACAGCCAGAAATAAGGTCAGACAGTGGCCCCCAATGCCCATTTGGAGGTGGAAAAAAAAACAGGAGTAGGCCACAGAGGGGGAACAATGACGTGTCAGGTCAGGGGCAGCAGCCATAGCAGCAGATGAGGTAAAGACGTGGCACAAGGGAACCCATTTGTGGAGGTCACCGGGCGGCACACGCGCAGCATGAGGTCGGGAATTTCCCAAAAATTGACACAGTGTGTAGGTCACAAGCGCGGGCCAACAGAAAAAAAGCATGAGGTCAAAACGGGTGGCACAATGACACAGTGGGAAAAGGTCACGGCAGCAGCCCCCAGCAGCGCATGGGTCAGACGTGGCCCCAATGACGGGGTTTGTGAAAGGCCCGGGCCCGGGAGCACCCGCATGAGGTAAAGGAAAAGGGGGAAACAATAAACAGTTTTGAAAGGTCATGGCGGGCCCCGGCATGAGGTCAGGCATTTGGAACAATGACAGTGTGTAGGTCACGGCAGCAGCATAAGGTCGGGCCAGTGGCAAAAATAACTTTTGGAGGTGGCAAAAAACGGGAGTAGGCCAAGAGGGGGCAATGACAAGTGTGTAGGTCTGGGCAGCAGCCAAGGTCCCAGATGAGGTCAAAACCGTGGAAACAATCCCATTCTGGAGGTGGAAAAAACCCAGGAGTAGGCCACGAGTGGGACAATGCACAGTGTGTAGGTCACGGCAGCAGCCACAGGAGCAGCATGAGGTCGACAGTGGCACAATCACATTTGGGGTGCCCAAAAAACAGGGGTGGGGCCCAGAGGGGGAACCAAGGACACATTTTGTGAAAGGTCAGGGGCAGCAGCCCCCCAGCACCCAGCATGAGGTCAGACAGGGGCCCAATGACATTCTGGGGTGGCAAAAAAAAAAGGAATAGGCCACGAGTGGGACAATGACCGGGGTGTGGGTTTCAGGGCAGAGCCACGCAGCGGCTTTGAGGTCAGAAAAGTGGCACAATGACACAGTGTGTGGGGTACGGCAGCAGCAGCATGAGGGGTTTCGGGCCCAGTGGCACAATGACAGTGTGTGGGCCCGGGCAGAAAAGCAAAGGTCGGGGCGGGCACAATCCCCATTTGGAGGGGGACAAAAAACAGGATTAGGCCACAGAGGGGGGAACAATGGACCCATTTGTTTTGGTCAGGGGAAAGCACCCACAGGAGCATTTTTGGGTCAGGACAGTGGCAAAAATAAACATTCGGGAAAGGGTGCCCAAAAAACCAGGAGTGGCCACAAAATGGGCCCTTGACACAGTGTGTAGGTTCGGGCAAAAGCCCAGGACAGCATAAAGGTTTAGCATTTGGCCCCAATCACATTTTTAAAAGGGTGGCAAAAAAAAGGGGGGTGGGCCACTGGGGGAAACAATGACCCCCTGTGTGGTCCCCGGCACACCCACAGGGCGCATGAGGTCAGAAAAGTGGCACAAGGGACCGGGTGTGTGGTCCCAGCAGAAACCCACAGCAGCAGCATGAGGTCAAAACTTTGGCACAAGGGGACCCCAGTGTGGAGGTGGGTGGCAATACAGTCCCTGGAAAAAGGTGCTTGTTGGCAGATGGAAAAAAACTGTCAGCAATGTGTGGCATCAGGGGGGTGGGGGGAATCAAAATTTTGTGGGGGGAGGCAGGTAGTTTAAACCCCAGACTATTTCTCACATTTTGGGGGTGAGGCGTCAGGGCTTGATGTAGTCTGACCCCTTTAAGGATTGGTGTGTGGAAATCCTGGCGATCCCGCCTGATTAATCTTGAAAAGGGTTTCCTTTGGGTTTACAATTTCCGGGTGGACAAAGGGGTTTTCCTCCTTGGGTTTAACCAATGGCCCCCGCCCCCACTAAACACCCGCTTGATGACCTAGGGCCCGGGCGGGGAAGCTTCTAAACTGCAACTGGCCCAAGTTGCGGCCAACATCCGTTTGGTGCCCAGTGGTCCGGGCAGGTTCTTCTAAACTGGGGGTGGGTGGGAGGGGCTGTCCAAGTAGGCCACCCCCTGTTGGTTCGGGACTGTCCGGGTCCTGCTGTGCTGTGGCGACTCCCCTTTCCCCATTTGGCAGGTGAAAAAAGCTGTTCATCGTGACCCGGGACTTAGGTTATGTAAATGGAGCTGGTACTGTCCTCCCTTTCCCCCCCTTCCCCAGCACCCGGGGCCCGGTAGTCGTGGCGTGAGGAACCCCCCAGTCAGCCTGTCAGAGGAGGGCCCGATGCCGCACATGGGGCAGGGGCCCCAACTGTTTACGGAGGATTTCCCATTGTATTTGATTTTTGCCCCTCCCTCTCAATAGGGGAAAAAAAAAAAGGCCCCCATTTTGGACGGGGTAGCAAGGGCCCAATAGGGGGGAAAGACCCAGAAAGCCCTTCCCTCTCCCGGTTTGCTGACTTTCGGCTGTCACTAGCCAGGAAAATTTAAGCATGGGGGCCGGGCCCATCTGCACAAGTAAACCCCGGGGGGCTCCCCTCCATTTCCACTGTTTTGGGGGAAACGGTGCTTGGGGGTCATTCCCCTCGTCTTCCTCATCTCCACCCAAACCTCCTCCAGCCCCTTCCTCCTCCCCCTTTGTCACCGGGGGAAAAAAAATACACTCATTTCACCAGAAAATGTTCTGCTCCAATGTCCTCCCCCTCCTCCTTTTCCCAGCCCCCCAACCGGGACTCTTTTTGGCCACGGGATGTATTTCGCCAGTCTCCAGTCCCTGCCCAGCCCGATTTTTCAGCTTTCTTTTCCCGGCAGGGAAGCATTTGGAATGCGTTATTCATTCCCCTCCTCGAAGGGCCCCCTCAACAAACGGCAGGTGTCAGGGTAGAGCTGCCATTTGGCTCACACCCAAAGTTACACAGGGGAGTACTTTGTCTCCCTTTGGTTTCACCCCAAAAAAGGGGTTAAATGGCATTTCTTGTTCATAAAGTCGGCCCCAAACATGTGCCGGCGGGAAATTTCCCAACGGGTGGAAACATCGCATTTCAGAGGTGTTGGGGGAGGCCGTTCTGCTGCTGCAACTCGAGGAGGGGGGTTCCTGGCTTGGAAAGAATGGATAAAGTGCAATGCACAGTTTCCCTGGCCATTTTCAAAATTTTTCTAAAAGATCGGGGGAAAGCTTCGGGAAAACCTTTTCCAAAACCCAGATTGAACAGTGCGCCTTGCGGGCGCATGGCCCCTTTCCCCCCCTCGGTGAAGCCCCCGGACACCATGTTCCTCCATTGTCCGTCACCCAGGGTTTTTCCCGTTTGCATTTTGGCACGGAGAAAACCCAAAAACATCGTTTTCTTGCGCTTTTCGCGGAGAGTTCCTCCCCTTTTTGGGGATTTTTGTTCGCCGAAGAAACCCAGGTGTAGAACCTGGGGGCACCGCTGCCCCCACACATGTGGTATGTTGGAGCGTACGGGTGGATGCTGAGAGGTGGTTGGTGGTGGGGGGGAGGAGGGGCGGGACTTTGGGCGCAGGGGCAGCTTAGTTTGAAACCCTTGGAAAAGGGGGGAAAGGGGGCGTTCCTGTCCCAAGTTGTTTGGTTTTGCCTGGGGGGAAAAGCACTTCCCCCAGTGGGCCTTAAAAGGCCTTTACGGGCCCCTGCCGTATTTAACAGCTCCAAAACGTCTGTGCTGCCGTCCCCTTGGAACAAACGAAAAGTAAAGGGAATGGCCCACCTTCTGTTTACTATTTTTGAAGTGCTGGTACTCCCTTTTTTTTGGAAAAGAAATTACGGTTTGGAAAATCTCCATCTCGGCTCGGCACAAGCCTTTAGTTCTCTGAATGGTGCAGGGGTCCCCCATTTGGAAAGGGAGGGCCCTGCGGTACCAACAATTGGTTGGGGGAAAGGTTCAGGGGCGCACCCTTGGGGTGGTTGGGACGCATATGTTGTTTTCTTTGCAATCGCGGGGGCGCCATGAGTTGAAAAAGCCAGGAGCATCTGGGCCGGGAGATGATGCCCAAAGGGGAAACGCCCCTTTCTGCAGGGTGGTGGAGCCTTTGACGGGCTGCAAGGGGATGGTGCCTGGGCTGTTTGCTGTTGCTCCCGGCGGCAGGATGGCCCCACACATTAAAGCCCTTTTCCCCCCCAAAGGCCCTCCCGGGGAATGGGGGCCGCTGCATGTGTTAAAGCAGGGCCGTGGTCCCAAAGTTTGGGTCCCTGGCCCCGCTTCCCTTTCTGTTCAGATTCTAAATATACCCATTTTCGGCTCCTCCAGTGTTTAGCAAAAAAACTGCCACCCCCCCGAGTATGGTTTTTACCGCCAAGGGCTCCGAAACCGAGTGACTACTGCCCCCGGGTCCCTCCCCTTAAACCCCCTGTGCCCTTTTTTGGGTTGGACCTTTTTAAAGGGGGTTTTTTTTCCCCGTGGCCGCTTGGTCCGACCTCACACTGTGCTATTTGCGGGAACTCACGGCCACAGACCCCTTGCTGGTTTGCGCCGGGGCCCTGTGGGGAAGCTGACGCCCTCTTCCCCTGACAAATGATGAAGCCCTTGCCTCCCCGGTTTTCCCAAGTGCGGTCGGAAAACATCTTCATTATTTGGGGTTTCCCATCGTCACTGCGGGCCCTCACCCCGGTTTGGTATGCGGGAGGCTGACCCTAACAACATGCCTCCCATGCCACTTCTCCACTTTTTTATTTTGCCCCCCAAATGCAAAAAAGCGGGGGAATTTTTCCCCCATTTTTCCCCTCCCAAAAGTAGCTGCTGAATGCCCTCTAAAATTTGGGTTTCTTTCCTGCTTTTAGTGGGGGCTCCCCCCAGACCACATAGAAAGATTCTGGCTGGGGGAAAACCGGATGGGACAGAGGGGGGTTTGGGGAGGAAGGGGGGGCCCCCTGACCGCCCCCAGGCCATCCCAACAAAGGGGGGTTGTGTCTGAGTTTTTCCCCCCGGGACTTTGGGGGGGTTGTCAGATGTTTTCTGGGGGAAAGTGGTGCCCTATTTAAAACCAATAAGAACCTTTTGGGGTTTTGCTAAAACAAAACGGCCCGCTAGAGGGAACCCCGGGCAGTTGTGGCCTCACCGAGTGACCTCTGCTGCGACGTCCCTTGCTTTTGCTGGGGCCCTGGACCTGCCCCCCAGGAATTTTTGGGGGCCTCTCCCAAACTCGCAGGTAAAGGGCCCCTGCCCCCTCTCTGTCTGACATATTGTTTGTTTAAAAGTACAGACATGTTTGATGAAGATATCTGTTTGAAAAATACACACCCTGTATTTGATGCCCAAATTAACCCCCTAAAAAAGCTTGGGTAACCCTTGGTTAAAAATTTGCGCTCCAAAAAATTGGGCGGGGAAAAATTGCCCTTGTATGTGTTTGTTTAAAAACTCTGTGTATTTTTTTGGAATTTTAAAAGCACAAACAGGGGGGATTAAACCCTTTGGTAATTTAAATTTTGCTACAGAATTTCTTTTGGGGGGCGGTGAAAAACAAAGTTTCTTTTCTGAGTAAACAGAAGAACAAAGCTTAAAATTTAAAACCCCCGGTGTAAATTGCGCAAAAAAAATTGAGCCCGCGGAAAAACTACTAGCTTAGTTTTGGTTTTTTACAATTGCCCTGGTTTTTTACGCCACAAAAAAGAGAAAAAAATTTTAATTTAAACCCTTTAAATTTTGAATTATGCTACAGGAAAAATTTTTTTTTTTGGGGGGGAAAAAAAACGGTTTTTTGGGTCACAACAGCGCAGAACAAAACTTAATTAACCCCTGGAGTAAAATTTCGCAAAAAGGGTTTTAGGGATCCGGAAAAACTAGCTTTGTAGGTGTTACAAAATTTCGTGTTTTTACGTAAAACAACAAAGAGAAAAAAATTGTAATTAAAACCCTTCCCCTTGGGGAATTATGCTACAGGAAAATTTTTTTTTTTTTTTGGCGGTGAAAAAGACGGTTTTTGGAGTTGGGAACCGCAGAGAACAACGCTTAAATTAAAACCCCGGATGTAAAATTGGGGCAAAAAAATGAGCAGCCCAAAAAAGAAGTGGTATTAGTTATTTTAAAAAAAGCTGTTTCTTTTAAATTTAATTTCAACAGGAAACTGGCCTAGATGCCCCTTTTGGGTATTCCCTTTTGCTTTTGGCAGATAGCATTAACATGTATATGCACTGGACTTCAGATCCCAAAACACCAAAAAATCAGAAAAAGAACATTAGAGAAGCAGTCCCCTGAGACAAACTGAGACACCCCACAAAAATCGCGTATTAAAAAACCCGTTCTTCAGTAACCCAAACAAGGGCCCCGGCAGAAACCCCTTTTTCCCGATCGTACCCGTGGGGAGCGGTATGGCTCCCAGCGTTTTTCCGCCCGGATTTTTATAGTGCCCGGGGAGTCCGAACCCCGGCCCGGGTTTTCTGATTGGCTTCTTTTCTGAAAATTTTCCCTGCAGGGTATGCCCTTCTTCCTCCCCGAGTGCTTTGCCCCAGGTAGCACCCCTGTTTCTCGCAGCCATTTTACCAAACAAAAGCACACTTCGTTCACCCGGGAAGTACCCCAAAAATTCGACTTCGTTCAGGAAACCCAAGTTTTTCCCGAAATTTCCCCAAAAGAAATTTCCCCTTAGAATCGATTCGCCCATCTTTTAAACAAGAGCTGTGTTGGTTTAAAGTTAAAAAACCCCCGAAAATTAAAAATTTAGGTTTGTATGACTGTTTTCCCAGAACTTCTGGTTTTCCCCCACAGGTTTCCAAATTTCTATTGACAAAATCCCCTGCGGGGGGGGGCCCCACCTGGGGAGGAAGTCAAAAAGGTTGGACAAGGGGATGGGGGGGGTTTTAAAACCGTAAGTTGCGGGAAATGGGCAATTTTTAAAGAAAGTGGGGCCCTCCACCCCTCATTAACTATTTAAATTTTTGTATTTCAGCCTCCCTGGAGGTTTTAGTAGGTTTTTCCCGGTTAAGGGGAAAACCTTCTCCCACTTAGCAAAAATTTTCCTTTCAAAAGGCCCCCCGTCTTTTGAACCCCTACGAAAGGGCCCCGCATATTTGCGCTTTTAGAGAGGGGGTTTTGTTTGAAGAAGTTTGGGCCGGGGTATAAAATTATCAAAAGCATTCAATTGAAAATGGACGGCCTTATGTCCTTACCTTTTTATAAAAACTCCTATTTGGGGAGGGAAGAAAAAAAAATACCCATTGGTGGCAAAGGGGATATTTTTTTGATAATTCTGGAGAGGGGTAAATTCCGTTGGGGGAAGGGTGAATAAGCTGGGGAAAAAGTTTTAAAATCCCTTTACTTCTCCAGCTTTTTAAAAATTTTTGGGGGTCAAGGGCCCGGTTTGGAAATTCCCGGGGGGCCCTAGATAGGAAGGGGATTTACTGGTCTTTGGTAGGGCAGAGGAACCCGGGTTTCCCAAAAGGCCTTCCGGCTCCAATCGTTTTTTCCCCCACAATGAGGCTATGTTTGCCCCTTAGGATGGCAGAATAATTTTGGGATGAAAAAGGTGGAAACGTCCTTGGGGGGTAACCCAGTGCCCCTTCAGTAAAAAAATTGGATTTTCTGGGAAAACTGTTTTAAAACCCCCCCGACCGTGACACCCGGAGGCTGGCTTTGTTTTTACAAAAAACCCCGTCCCGGAAAAATTTAGCCCTCCCCCCTTTCCCCTTTGGGGGGAAACGTTTTGCAAAAGGGGTTTCCCGGGGGGGTTTTTTATTCCATGGAAAAAAGTGAAAGAGGGTTTTTTTAAGTTGGGGGACAAACTTTATGTCCCAAGCAATTAAGGGGGGTTTTTTGTAACAAATTATTTATTTTTTGGGAAAGTTTATCATCTTTAGAAGTTTTAGCCTTAGCAAGTAAGGGGAAACGGAAGAGCATCCATCGTTCCCTTTTTTTCCAATTTTTGAGGAACAGAGGGGGGGGAAATTTTGGGGGTTTTTTGGACTCGGAGAAATTACCGATATTTTTTTCCCAGGGTACTTGTGGAGGCACCCCCCGGGGATAGGTAAATTTTCAAAACAGTTTTGAGGAAGGTTGGGAAAGAGCAGGGGGGGGATCCAACCCAAATTTGACTTAGAAACATTAAATTGAAGCCGAGAAAAGGTCAAAAAATCAAGGGAACAGATCTAGAGCTTCGGCCCTCCACAGTGGGTCAGTCAGATAAATCAGAGTTTATCAGCAAAAAAGGAGCCTTAAATATTGGATGAAAACCAATTTTTTTAATGCCCAGGAGACTGGATTTTGCGGCCAGGGCCTTTTGGGAGCGGCTCTATGGCCAAATTTTAAAAAGTAGTGGGGATAATTTGGGCCCTTCCCCGGCGAGTGCCTCTTCCCCAAAGGGAAAGGCCCTGAAAGAATCCCCCGGGTTTGTTCTGGGCGGGGGGGATTGGTGTTTGTGAAGAGATATAAGAACGGAAGGCTCCCGGAATCCCAAAACTGTCCATCAGTGCCCCTAGAAACGCCAGCTGCCCCGTTTGAAAGCTTTTTCTGCATCAATTGGGGCAGGACAGCTGGAGATTTATGAAGCCCGGTTTCATTTTTATCTATCCAGAACAGGGAATTTACTTTACAAAATTAGAGGGCGGTGCTTTTGCCCTTAACGAACCCCTTGTTGGGGGGCAAAGAGACAGGGGAAAAAAGGGGGGCCAGCCTGTCTGGGTAACCCCCTTTGAAATTTTTTTTTAAGGTCAAAAAATTTATTTTTGAAAAATTTGGGTGGGAGGGGGGGGAGAGACACGTCCTTTTCTGGCTTCGGTAAAACTTTTTTTAAACCGTGTTCATATGGTTTCGAGATGGGAGTGTTAGTTTAGGATTTGTTTGGACGGTGGTTAGAAAGGGGGGTGATTAGGATTAAAAATTTTTGTAGGGAAATTTTCCTGGAAAGCCCTCGGGCCCGGGGCTTTATTTTTACCCAAGTTCTTTGTAAACCCCAGAGATTTCTTCATTTTGGAAGGGGTTTGGTTTTAAAGGGGTCCCATCAGCCTTTAGAAAAAGGGGGGGAGAGGGCAGACGGCCAAGCCGTTTGAGGGGTCCCTGTCATCGGAGATTTTGGGGGAATTTAAAAAAGGGTTTTAGAACTCGCGTTTTGGGCATTTTTTTAGCAGTGCCGAATATTGCTATTCCCGCACGAGTCCTTCAATGTAAAATATTGGAAAATAAAAGTTAATTTCCCCTTAGCAAAAATTTGGGTAAAAAGGCCCCCCCCGCTTTGTTCCCCAAAACCCGAATAATTTAGTGGCATCCGGGAAAGCCGGGGGGCACCCCCTCTTATCCGTAGCGCTCAATATTTTTTTTTTTAGTTTTGACCAAAGGAGTTTGGCCGCAGGAGTTGGGTTGGAGAAAAATCGTGTAAGATTGCCAAAGCTTCTCAATTTAAAATCTAATTTGATCCGCAACCCCCTTCCGAAAGGGTTTTTTGTTTTAGGCAAAACCCCAGGGGCCTCTAATGACCCCCCAAAAGGGTTTAGCTGTTCCCCCCAAATAAAAAAAAGGGGGACGTTTCCCATCCTCCGGGATTTTCTTGCAAAAAAATTTCAGCCACGACCCCCGGAGGTATTAACAAAGGGTTGTACCCATACGGTAAGACGGGGAAAAATTTCCCGAGGTAAACTTACCCCCCCCCCCTGGGAGCAGGTTGACAGTTGGGGACAAGAGGGGCTGGGTCGAAATAACTAAATCCTTTAAAATTTCAGAGATCCACCCTTTGCATGGCCCTTGGGGGGGAGTTGAATATTTAAAAAACGGGGGCCATGAAAATTGGGGAGGATGGGGAAAAAAAAAAATAGTTTCCCTTTCCCTCAGGTTTAAGAGACCCCCAGTATCAAACCCAAAAGAGGAGTCTGAGATTTAAATTAGCCAAAAGTGGGGGGCATGGGATAGCGGAATAGGGAGGCTATCATGGACGATTTTCTATCTTCCTGGGGAAATTTCCCCCCAGGTTTAAAAACCCCCCCCACAATTTTAAGAGGGTTTAAGGGGGCAATAGGGGGAACTGGTTGTCAGGGGTTTTTTAGAAAGACCCTTGGGTTGGCATTGGGGCCCTAGATATTATAGATGGAAATTAAATTCCCCTGAGACCCTTTCCCAAAGGGTACATGGGAAACCAGCGGCCCTCACTATCATGGGTGGAAACTAACAAAGGGAAAAAAGGGAGATTTTTTTGGATGAGGGATAATTACACCCTTTTTCCTATTAATGGAAAGGGGGAGGCCCCCGGGGCCAAACCCCCCAAAGGCGCTTAAACCTGCTGACATTTCCCCCCTTTCCCAAATTGGGTTTCCTGGAGGGGGGGCGATGTCTGTTTTTAATTTTTTGAAAGGGGAGTAGAAAATAATTCTCTTAGGAGACGCGTCCCTTAAAAGTTCCACGATTTTTACTTGCATAAAATAAGTGACCAAAAGGGAAATTTAGCACAGCAAGTGAAAAGGGAAAGGGGAAAAGGACTCACCCCCAGGGAGAGGGAAAAACCCCTGACACCTCCCCCCGGCACGCATCCAAGGGCATCTAAAAACAGTACAACAAAAAAAAAAGAAGGTATCAAAAAAAGAACCCGAAAAAAAAAAAGCATATTGGACAGAAACCCAAAAAAACCAAAACCCTACCGCCAATTTTCCAATGTGCTATTGGGGCTTTTCCCTTTCCCTTTCCCAAAATGTAGGGGAGAAAAAAACAAATAAGGGAAATAGTGCAAAAAATTCCCCCCCCCCGGGGGCCCCTTTAAAGCATAGGGCATTTCTTGGGGAAAAGGGGGTTTTTGGTAGTCAAATTTTTCATTAAACTGGGCCTTTTTTAAGTTAGGGCCGTTAATTAAAAAAGTTTAAAAAAAATGAGTAAGCGGGGTTTTTTAATTTTTTTTTAAAAAGAAGGGAAAAAAAAACTTGAAAAAAGGGGCAAGTTAACAAGGGGGGGCTGCCCAATGAACAAAGGGTAAAAGGTTGAGAGATTTTTCGGTTCCTGAGGGTCCCGACGCCAAGCAAACGGGGCGTTGTTCCTTGGTGAAACATCTCCCAGGGAGACGATTTAGGCGGGGGAAGTCCTGACCGTCTCTGGGGGCTTGCTTTTTTTTTTTTTTAGGGTTGAATGGGGAAGAGGCCTCCACTATCTGCTGTAGATTTAAGAAAGGGGGTCTCAGATCCTTGAAGCTTTTTCTGGGGATGTGAAGGTGAAGGGATCCCCTTTTGGGTGATAGATTCGCAGAGTGCCCGGGTAGGGGAGGGGGGGGGGGGGGGAATTAAAAGTTTTTTTGGCGGGGGGGAGAGGGGCCCAGCACAGTGATGGAAAGCTGACGGCTTGGCCACCTTTCCCCGGGGAAAAACTCCAAATTTTAAGAATTTTTTTTTCCCCTTTTTTTCCAGTGGGTGTGGATTTTTAAAGGCTCGGGAAGATTTCTGCTTTTTTCATTAAAGTCCAAAGTATTTGACAATCACGGGACAGTGGGGGGTTCTCTCAGAGATGGGTGAGTTGGGGGTCCTGTAGAAAAAAATTTGTAGAAGGTAAACCCCTCCCCCGATTCAATCCTCAGAAAAACCCGCGCTAAAACCCCCCGTCAGCACCCGGTGCAGGGGGGTGGATTTTGGGGAGCCCGGCTGTAGGATCCAAATTTGGTGAAAACAGGAAAGCAAATAAAGGGAAAACCCTCCAGCATCGGTGCCCCCAAGTTTGGATAGAAAAAATCTTTACGAAACACTTATTTGCCGGGAATGATTTAAAAAAACCCAATTTAAAACCACTCCCTTTGTTCTCGGGGGTTTCGACCCTTTTCCATGGCTCTTAGTCGTAAAAAAATTTTTAAAGCAGACTAAATAGTATTTATACACATGTCTATTAAAAATTAAATATACACCTAAAAAAATTTTTTAACCCTTTAGACTGACAGAGGGGAATTTTACAAAAAAAAAAAAAAAAAAAAAAGGAAAAAAACAAGGAAACAGCACACAATTTTTTAAATTTAAAGTACATCAAGTCTGAACAAAAATTTGGGACCCCTTGTGGGTGACGGTTTAAAAGAAAAAATCCGAAGGGGGCTTTTGAAAAGAGAAGCTTTCTAATCCCCACCCCTCGTAGGTTTATGCACGATTTTTAATGCTTTAACCCTTTTAAAAAAAAGCTTTAGAAATAACCCCAAAAGTGCATTTTAAGAAATGCCTTTTGGGTGCACCAAAATAGAAATCCCAGACTGATGATGTTTCATTTTATAAATTTTGTTCGCTAATTTCCCGGGGTGTAAAGGTTTTGGGAAATGCATCCTATTTTACTGCATAAAGCAATCCTCCAAGTAATCATAAATATAAAGTGACTGCTATGGCAGTTCATTAAAAAATGTAAAAAGGATTTTGATTTGGCCCGTAGAGGGCGATGAAAAAGTATCAAATTTTAAAAAATTTACTTACATAAACCGCATTTTCGAAAATTAAAAACATTTTTAAAGGGGCCCCTTTAAATTTTAAACCATTTGTCGTTAGTTTTAATAGTATCCCAGTATAAAACTTGGTTTTGGGTTTTTCTCCTATGGTTTTTGGTTGGTTTAAAAAAAAACCCCAAACCCTTTCTCCAGAATTTTTCAAGGGTTTGGGTCAAGGGTTAAACATAGGAAGATGTTTTCTAATGATAGTAAAATAAAGTCCTGGGAAAGAAGGCTTTAAATTTGTAACAAAAATAAAATTTTTATGAAAATTTTTACCAATACCCTTTTCTACTTTTGTAAAAAATTTTCTCTAGAT